>JAPQRP010000029.1:32615679-32631172 GCA_037367295.1 Apogon hyalosoma | reverse complement strand
TGTCTGTTTTAGTCACATGATACACACAGGAGTTAGTGCTTGATTGCATAACCATTGTTTCTGATGACTTTTGATGGAATAAGACATTTTTCCACGACTGTATTATCACTGCAATAAGATTTTAACAATTATTCTCCAGAGCTGGGCCTGGTTTTTTAAAAGTGTATTCTGCTGAAAACCTGTTTCTAAATAACAGAAACACATAAAATTCATCTGTCTGTTCCTTTTATGGTGCAACTGATCAGAGAAATGTGTAGGAACTGAAAAATCCTGGGGACCCTAAAACTAACTATATTTGCTGTGACAAGTGTGGCAGGTTTTAAAGAGTTTGTTTAGTTTAACCAAAATGTGGTAGAAATATATATCAAAGTATTCCTTTTCCTTGCCTTTCCCCTGCTTGGACTGAGTTCAGCTCCAACTCACCAGCCAGTAGAAGAATGTTAAAAACTTCAGCTGATTAGTCATTCGTTCATTGACTCTCCATTACACAAAGCATTTAGATTCATCAGTGACACTAGATTCTCGGTGCTGAATAATTGCCAGAGGTTTTGGATTTTTAAAGGGCAATATAATAATGATAGTTTGAGGCAGAGACAGTGGATGGCTGATTAATCGGCTAATATCAACCACTGAAAAATAATTCAACGCTGTAGGTGGTGTATTATCTTTGACTTCATTACGAACTGGATAACTGTTAAACTGAACATGAATATCAATCAAAGTAAGAAATACGTCAATAAATCTGGGACTCCAAGCATCTTGGCGATTCTAGGTGTGATTTTTTTATTCTTTGAGCTATTTGGCCACTATCTGAGCCAGATTCTGTTGATACGAAAGTTTGTAAAACCTCCTATTGGCGCGGATTAATCAGTTAATTTCCACTAATTACTATCATAAAGCATTTGTGGATTTTTATATCTGCAAAAAAATTTGACTTAAAATACACTCACACTTGATGTATTGTGAAAAATGAAATTAACCATGTGTTGCTCTTGTTTTTGCTCCTGTGAGTCATGTTCACCGCCACAAAGCAGCCAATTCAGAGAATGTACTCACAACCAGACAATCTGTACGAACTGTACAACTTTGGAACTATAGGAAGACACTGTTGCACACAGAAGCAGGCACACACAACCGTACAACATGCGTCTTCATGCATGTGTGTGTGCATATGCATGTTTGACACACGCACTTGCACGCATACACTCACACACACCACTCTTTCTTCTTGTCTCCCTTTGGCAGGCTCATATCCCATCTGCTCTCCAGGGGGGCGGAATGAGAGATAGTTGTCATTGTGGAACATCTCTGCACAGACAAACACACACACTCCTTCTTTTACCAAACTAAGCGACCCCCCCCCTACACACACACACACACACACAAACACACATGCACCCATGAACCCCCCCATACATTCACTTTAAAGCATCTTCAGTCCAGTTACATTCTTCTCTGCTAATTGACTGTCATAACGGCTGGAGAGATTAACTTCAGCCCAATCCCTATGAGATGAAGGATAAAGACACGAGGGCCAAACTGGGCTGGGATGAGGGTGTGGTGGTGGCGGTTATGACAGTGGGTGTAGGGGGCTAATACCACCACATCTCCTATTTGTTATTGATATTTACAGGCCGTCTTGTCCCTCCCCGCTCTCTGCTGCCCCTCCTCTTCTCGTCACCATTAAGGATTAGCGTTAATGGCAGGCTTATGGAGTAAGCGAGCCCCTGTCAAACCCATGTCCCCTCTTCGCCATCTCCCAGATTAGCTGACGCTTTGTGATGGGCTCTCTCTGCAAGACACAAGCCTCCGAGTGTAAGGGAAAGGAGGGAACTTTGTCTAAACTTCTTATAAAGTGGGGAAAAATGCGTTTTGTGTGCAATGAGATGATGCTGCATGCTGGGTGGTATTAACTTGGCTTTACAGAACATTTGAAGTGTGTTTTTCTTTATGATAGAAAATGACTGACCAGACAGGATAAAAAAAAAAAATGCTTATGCTAATATTTTTCAGGAAAGATGACACTGACTGAACCCTGTGGATTTAATAGATACCGAATGACAAATGAAAATAGACAATACATGTGTCGTAAGGGGTCATTGTCAATTCAAACTTTACTTTTATTTATTTTGCTATGATTTTTATTATTTTTTATCATTTTTCCACAGCACAGAGGTATCATTTCAAATTGATATAATCACTATAATGCTTGCCTCCTTTGGCCCTATTTATTCTCATTACCCATTATCTGTGTTCTTCCAGTCTAAACTTGAGAAGGACCCTCAAGGAATCCTTGTGTGACCTAATAAAAATAAGTAAACAGGAAATAAAAAAGAGCAGATCTTTTGCCATAACAGCTTTACTGTCAGTAAGAATTAAAAAGAGGCTGTCATTCTTGATATCTTTAAGCACAGTTTGTGTGTTTAATATGCAGATGTTTTTAGGTGCTGAAGCTGGCAGAAAGATTCTAATTATTTTTGTTGTATTTCTTAATCATTTACAAAAATAGAACTGGTTTGATAGGATGGTCATTTAATTATTCATAAACAATTTTTTTTTCCACAAAATTGCATTAGTACGTGGTTTTTTCATGAAATGTATTCACATAGTACGTTTAAGCATTTAAGTACTTTAATTCTGTTTGCACTTTATATGCTTTCATATTCAATTTCTAATTGCTTTGACAAGTCCATAATAAACTATTAAAGCCCGTAAAGTTTATAAAATAATTTTGTTTTCAGACACATTCCTATTTATACACATCAGTAATCATCTTTGACCAGGTCTAATGATTAAATACTGAGTCTCAGTTACACTTTATGTGTCAAAATTAAATCACACTATCACAACAACTTCATGAAGAGGTAAACGTCTTATATTCCAACTTTATCGGTAACAGTGTATTATTGTTCATTTCTGTCTGTTTATGTAAAGACTGAAACATAATGCCTTTAAGCTGATGATGACGGGCGCAGTTTTAATTTAATTGGGTTTCAATACAGAGGTCGACAGTAACGTAAAAACCATGTGCTGTGTGTACATTGAATATGGATAATGTAGTTTCATTAACATATTGTACCTTCTTCACAGTCTCAATGATGCCTCTTTTCACAAAGACATGGGGGAAGAGGGAAGAAAAAGTGAGTTGCAACAGACTGCTTCAGACAGATTTGAGCTCATCACAACTAAAGTAATTGACTCAAAAAAGTAAAAGTTTTTTTTTTTTAATCCCTGTTTCTTTTTCTTCCTTCCGTGTCTCTCCTTTCCTTCCTCCCATTCTTGCACTGACTCCCTCTTTAACTTTCGACTAACATTTCCCTGTATGGCTGTAGTTTCCTCCGTCTCTTCCCTCTCTCCTTCCCTTCGATTCTCCCACTATTCCTCTTCTCTTTTTCTCTCCTTGTTTCTGTTCATTCCAACCTCTCCTCCCTCCATCCTCGCTGTGCGGATGACAGCCATGCTCTCATGGCATCTGTCTGCTGCTCCCCAGCTTGTCTGTGTGTGATCAGCTCCTCTCCAGCTCTCCTCCACACTTTATCTCCTCGTCTTAGTGCTCCCTTTTTTCACAGACCGTCGCTCAGCTGCCTTGCTGCCAACTCACTGTCGCTGTTAACTCACATACCATCTTATGTATTGCCAAAGCAGATTGTGTTTGGAGGGCAAGCAATTAAGGGGGAGGCAAGCGCAAAACTGTAATGTAATTTTGGCTGCGATATTTACAGGGGAGAAAGGAGGAGGGTGGGGGGACAAAAAAGCACTGAGGAGGGCTTAAGCGGGTCGGACACTGCGGAGTCAACACCGTCGAGAATAATGATTTTGAGCTGAGATTTAGTGGGACGGAATCTGGCACTTCCCTAATTACGAGAGGCCAAATGTCAAGCCTGCTCGCTGTCAGCTTGGTGGCGGGCGGTGCTGTTTTCTCTTCGTCTCTCACTCTCACTCCCTCCCTCTGTTTCTCTCTCTCTCTCTCTCTCTCTTTCTCCCTTTTTCTGCAAGTTTGTGCATGTTTTATGAATCTCATTAAAAGTCATTAAAAGTGTGGTGAGATTTTCACAGCCTCCGCTCCATGGCCCTGTAGTCCGCTATCTATCTGTCACAGATCTGAGAAAGAGAAACAGAATGCAAAGAGATATGGGAGAAAGAAAAAAAAAAACAAAACACAAAAAGTCAGGCAGATTTTACTGTGAGGCATTTAAGGTAAATAAGAAAAACCAAAAAGAAAAAGGAAAGGTGGAAACGAAGGGCATCTAAGTGGATTAGATGTATTATTGAGCTACCTAAGGTCTAATTTTTGCAGCCTTGCAGCATTATAACACTTTTCAAGAAGAAAGCACTCTAATAAAATAACAGAATGTGAGAATGGGAACAAACACCTTGTAGGAGGGTTGTTTTCAGACAATTTATCCTATTTGGCGATCAAGATCTTTTAGCACAGCGTTCTTTTCAATGAAAACTGTTCTGCATTTACAGCTTCCATTTTGTGATGCCAGATACAACAAGGGGTCAAAGTCAAGGTCTCTCTGCGTTGCTGAGTGGGAGAAACTTCAGATCTTGCTTACAAGCTGTTACAAAGACCTGCTGTTTTTCCTCATTTCGGTGCAGGTCAGGTTGGGGTGAGGGGTGCGACCTTTGTACACACGGTGAATTCTGCAAGACCCCTCGGCAAGGATGTTCGGCGGTGAAAAGAATGAGCCTCCATCCCATTCAGAAGAGACACATGGATGGCGGGGTGGGAGGTGAGAATGGGCAACGTAAAGCGATGGGAAGAGATGAAAGCGTGCATGTGTGCAAGCCAGAAAGAAAAAGAAGCAGAGGTGGCACTAAAAGCAGTTGGTCTGACATATAGCATTCCAGCCGCTATGCTGTCGGTCATGCTCCCAATTACACCAGTTCAATAGACGGGCTGAAATCACATTGGCCTCCTGTGTTTGTGCTCTCCTGCTGCAGTATCTCCTTCAGATGCACAAAAACACTCACACCTACACACACGAAGCGAAAGCCTCCTTCCGCCACACAAATAGCTACACACAAAGGCGCATATTGTCGCTTACTTTGTAGCTAAGTGAAGGTGTGTGCGTGCAGTGCATGCAAAAGGTTGTAGAAGGTGTTGTGTAACAGTAAGGTGACTTGGCCCACACCAGCATACGGGGAGTCCACAGATGGCTCTGTGCTAGATGGTGATGGCCGGTGTGTTCTCGAAGGAAACACAGTGTTGTAGAGCTTTGGGCAACGGCAGGGGCCCCTGTGACTTGGCAGAGTGAAAGCAAGTGAAGAAGATGCCTGAGTGGGCGGAAACCACAGAGGTATGAAATGACATGGAGAGGTGGTGGTGGTGGGGGGCGAGGGTGGTTGTCAGGGGGGCAAAACATCAGAGTGGGTGAGGAGGTGGTTCTGGTGGAATGATGGGGTTCTGCTGAGGGTCTGGGATCTGAAATGTAAAAAAAGCACTGTTGATGGGTGAGGTGTAGAAGTGAAATTACTTTTTTGACAAAAACAGACTCGGTATCCACATATTAGTGCTGGTGAAAATATTAAAGCAGGAAGAGCTGAACCAAAACACCAACCTGTATATAACCTACAGCTTTTATCTAGGTGGGATCTCGTATTTATTTATTTATTTATTCAAAGTTTTAGCAAGAAAAAAGTCAAGTTTAAATTCTAAAAAGTGTACTCCTGAATAAAAAGTGAGAAAATAGAAACTTGTCAATAGATGAAGAAAATCACATGGTGTAACTTAACTGCGCAGAAAACACAGGTTTGAGGCAAAACCTTGTTATTGATGGGATTCATACTGAACATTATGGCTGAGGTCAACTTTTTTTTTTTTTTTTTTTTTTTTAAAGTGCATTCAATCCATGGATGGATGTTCTCTTTTCCAGGAGGGGTACCTAAACTGGTGTTGAAAAGTCTCCTGGCAGTCCTGTTTGTGTGAGTGGCTCGGCCTTATGCGCTAACATCCTCGTAAATTTAACTTTTAGTTTTCAGTTAAGCGAGAACAAAACATATCGTCATCCAAACATATGTGAATGATGAATCCTACTTGCTCATAAATTGGAGGGACATGGCCTGTTCTTTGTTTTGATTGTTGGCAATTTCCTCTAAAGTCTGGTAAAGGTTCATACTGTTTCCAAATATTGTAGATAGTTCTTTTATCAGACAGGGGTATATCTAGGAGGTAAACAAACAACTACCCCTGTCTGATAAATGAATTACCTACAATACAGAACTTCATCTAAACACTACATAAACACAGGTGTTGTGATGTGTACACATACTCCAGTACACACAGTTATCAACAAGATGATAGATAACAAGCAAAACGAGGAGGCAGCAGGATTTTTTGTTTCACAGGAAATACATCTATGTGGGCCAGATAAAGCTAGTTGAGCTTAGATGGGTTTCCCTGGATGATCTGAAGTGTACGATTATGTGAAGAATTATGAAAAGTTAAGTCTTTTTTTCTTGTTTCTATATGTCTGATGAACGACAACCTAAATGAGTCAACAGAAAAGAAAAAAACATCTTATATGTGTGTGAAATATAGCTGTATTTCAGAATTATGTCCTTAAGGCTTCAGTTCATTTAATTTCCTCTTAGCACAAAAAGACTGAACACAAATCACGCTGCCTAGATTTGGATATGAACTCTTACATTCTTACATCAACTGAAGTGTTGTTGTAAAATACCAGAAAACATGCATCACATTTTTCCAAGTCCAAGTTGAAAAATAAAGTACATTGCAACGACATTCAAAGCATATTTGACATAAAAAGTATCAAATGGACACATTTGATAAGTTTTCATCAATTAATGTTTTCCAGTTTGCTTGATAAATTACTCAATTAAAGAAAAAAAAAAAAAGTTGCCTATTATTTTCAGTCGTTTGAGTTGTTTAATTGTTCCAGGTCCAGTTACATCAGATTTATCCTGTGCTGATGTGGAATGTAATCGATGCCTGAGTGGAACATCCAACAGACATCCTGGTAATATTTTCCCTTTTTCCCCCCTACGCACTAAAAATGACTAGTAATCCTAAGTGATATGAGATGTTAGTCATGCATGTCTACTGTAAAATTTCATAATATTGAAACTGTTGGTTTAGCTGAGGTATATCAAGCTCAGTCGCTGCAGAGAGTGTCGCTTTTGGAAGTGACTGTAGAATTGTGAAGTAATTGCTGTTTTCACATGTAACTCCAGATATAGTGTTTGTTTGTTTTTGTTTTTTTAAACGACATGACCCAGGAATATTTTTAAAATATGCTTTAAAAAGATTTATTGTCCAAAAAAAAAAAAAAAAAAACCCAACAACAAACCAATTACAAGACTCAGATACACCATCCAATTAGTCCAGGAAAGATCTGGATTCTGTGTGAAGAGATGCCTTCTTCATTACCCGTCCACACACACACATCCTTCAGCCCCCAACCCTAAGTGATGGCAGGAGGGAGAAGTGTGGTGGAGAGGCGAGAAGTAGGGAGGTGCGGGGGAACCCCTACTGGGCACAAAGACACATGCCCACGCACGCACACACACGCACACACACACACACGCACACACACACACACGTCAGACAGAGCCCTGCAGTCCCACCTTTGACACTAAGCTTCCAGAAGCAGGGAACTCTGGCTCATCCCCACTAACACAGACTGGCAGGTGAAGCTAAGCGCTCTCTCTTTTCTCCTCCACTCCTCTCCCTTTCTGTCTGTCTTCTTCTCTTTCTTCACCTCTGTGTGTGTGTGTGTGTGTGTGTGTGTGTGTGTTTCTTTCTTTCTTTCGCTCACTTTCTCTCCTATTTCTGTTTGCTATATCCATCTGTTTCTTTCTCTTACCCCCCTCCCTCCCTCCCACTTTTCTTTTCTCTCTCTCTCTCTCTCCTCTCCTCTCTTCCCCTCGGAGGCTGCAGGCTGGGGTTGAACTCATCTGTCAGGATCAGAAAGGGCTGGAATGACGGGAGACTCCTGTTTCAGCAAGATAAACAGCCAGCACAGATCAAAATACTCTCCCTTAAACGCGCGCGCACACTCATGCGTGCACACCTACACGCGCGCACAAAGGCGCACACAGAGCGCATGATCCATCGCACACAACGGCGACGTCAGATTTAAGGTGTTAGCTCCTTGTCAGCTTAGAAAAGGTGCGGTATCCAAATTCAGGAGGCACCTGGTTATTTACAAAGTTAATCACAAAAATTGTGCTAAACTTGGCCAGAGAACTCAGGCGTCTTGTGATTGACTGTGACCGAGCAAAGCTGCAGATATAGATCTTTAGAAGAAGACAAACATATTTTTGGACGAGGCACAGAGACATCTGTATTCGCTTTGACTGATACGTTAAGAGCCACTGAATATCTAAAAAACTAACTTCCTTCTCCCTTTTTTTTTTTTTTTTTTTTTTTCTATTGCAGACGCGAGCTACTTCAACACTTGCCAAGATGACAACGGTTGCCCAAATGTTCTATTTGATGTTTCGAGCCTCAAGAGCAAGTGGGAGAGAAAGAGTGATACAGAGGGAGAGAAACCGAGGGAAAACAGAGAAAATAAACGGCAATAAGAGAGAGGGAGAAAGGGGAGACTGAAAGCAAATGAGAATGAGAGGAGTGGAAAAGAACATTAGCTTGAGAGATGCCAAGTTCACTATCTGCCAGCCTGAGGTGTGTGCAGTCCCGGGTGTCGTAGTGGAGGAGAGGGGGGAGGGAGGGTGAGGCAGTGGGTGTCAGGTATGTCTCTCTTTCTATCCGAGCACTCCAACATGCGCTTTTTGCTGCAGCTGCTGCTTGCCCGGATAACAAATCATTCCCTACAGCGCCTTCTGGTAACCTCGTCATTCCCACTAATAACATTTGGAGATGCTAAGCTTGTAAATTAGCGAATCTGGACCGAGGAGATATTATTTATGCTTGTCTCCCATCCTGAAAGACTTGTCTTGATGGGTAAATTGTGTTTAATTCTTGGAGGAAGCCGTTTTTTTCTGCGCCCCAGCGTGAGATGAGATTAATCCCTTGACAACCTTTGCGGGCGCACTTCAAAATTGCTCCCAAATGTCACCGCAGCCGCTGCTGCCACCGCCGAGATTTGCGGAGGGTGGAAACAGGGAAGAGACGAGCACCGTGCAGAAATGGGGACACATCCACGCACATGATCCTCCTGTGTGTGCGCGCATGCACTCACATATTCTTTAAATGTATTTTCATTCCCTTCTTAGTGCTCAGAGGGAGAAAAAAAAGACACAACACACGCACAACAAACTCGAGGCACAAACCGTCGCCCGCCCACGTACACAGACACACACCTTGCACCCTCCTATAGATTATGTTCTTGTTATACTGACACACACATACCGTCACAAATAAAACTGTATCACTTCGAACTGTTTGAGCAGCGACAGCAGACACATTCACACACAGGAGCAGTTGTCCTAACACACACACAACACTTACAGCTTGTTCCCCAGATTGCCTTTTACTAATTTGTTCCCTCTGAGTGAGAGTTTGTCTTTGATTTAATGTTTCTTTATTGCTCTGGGTGAAGAGACAGTTTTAGATTTATTTACCAAGAAGACAGACATGGCTGGAGAGGCCCAACAGCCTAGAGCTGCTTTTTTATTTGCACATAAATTCACTTAGTCGAATTTAAACACTGACAAAACACCTCCAGTCATTTTCATGGGCTGTCGGGGTGTCTTCTTATCCCAGCTTGCCCTCATCCTGCTGGAATTTGGTAGACAGGTTGGCCCGGGTGATGGGTCCTGGTCCTGGTTCAAACTCCCCTGCAGCTTTGAGATCATCTTCCCAGAGCGGGGGTATCTCCTACTTAATGACCCAAAGAGTGGCGGACATACCAACTGTCAACACACATCCGCCTCCTCCTCTTCCTCCCTCCCTGTGTTTGTTTCTCTCCGTGCGGTCTCATCTTCATGCTTTTCTCTTTTTCCTGGTTGTTGTTGGGGGGTGGAGGGGGGGATTCTCCCCCACAGTACATTGCAGCTTCACAGCTGGGAGTGGGGGGTGGGGTGGGGGGCAAGAGAGTAAGCGAGAGGGAACAGAGAGAAAGAGACAGGAGCGCACATAATTAGATTGTAAATGCTTCATGATATTTGAGGACTTCAAAGGGCACAACTGAAACGATGAGCGAGTTTTGTGTGTGTTTACGCCTCTGTGTTGACAAGTGGCTGCTCGTTATGTGTATCTGTATGCATGCGTGTGTTATGCATTATCATTATCAAAGGGGCTGCTGACCCCTCTTTCTACCAGCTATGTGGCAGCAAAACCACTCAGAAGTTCATTTCACACCAGCGTGTGAAGAGTTCAGCGGGAACCACAGCGTGACTGAAAACAATGAGCTTTAATGTGTTAAAAATGAGTTGCAAAGTGCTGTTACCAAAAGTTCCACTAACATCTGACCGCCGCATTCAAACATAAAATGACACGCGTGACTGTTTCCATGCAACAAGTCATTTCTGGTAATTACAGTTATTTGTGGCAACCGTTCCTACACACCAATTACACCCGTCTGGGGCATTTCTGTGAGTGTGCGTATCTGTGAGAGGGGGAAAAAGCAAAGCTGAAAGCAAACAATTGACTCATGAAAACACTAAAACACAATCTGGAGCGACAATGATATTTTTAATGTGTCAACTTCTCCTCCACGGCTTCAAAAGCAGCAGGTTAATCTTTAACCCCTGACAAGAGAGGATTAGTCCACTTCCTGTCCGTTGGTCGACATCCAGCTCAGTTTCTGCACGGCATGTGAGCGTGTTCATTGTGGCCGCATTTATTTTTGGAAGAACTTTGATGAAATATGTTACATGATAAAAAAAAAGGGGGCTTTAAAGTTGTTTTGCCGAGCTGAAGAGATGTCATTTAAACAGAACATAATCCATAAGCTGAATAACAAGCAGAGATGTTCTTTCTCTCTGCTCTTCTCCCCCTCTCTCTGTGTGTGTGCATAATGTCTGTCTGTCGCTGTCTGGATGTAGGCTGTAGATCTGGCAACACACGCTTTACGAGCACACATGCACATGTAGAAAGAGCTGTCCCCTTGCTCAGTAATGTTTATTTATTGGAACATTTTAGACCAGACATACTTCTGTCTGTAAATTGACAGCTTGGCACAATACTGAAGGGACAAGCTCACTGGACCGGTGCTTCATTTCAAGACTGATTGATTGGCAAGGATGGAAAAAGAAAAAAGAAAAAAAAAAATCCAACTGATTAGGACTGTTATGTGCTTAGATGACATTCTAGTCAACCAATTTAGACGCACACGTCCTGATATTGTGCTAATTCGGCAGGTGGGGGGTGAGATGGTCCAGTGGAGGGTTTTTAAAAATGTATAAAACTACACAAAAAGAAAGTTTGTCTGTTTTTTGCTAAATGAAACCGTATATTTGTGCATATTTATATTTTACACTGGATTTACTGGAGTTACAAGTCAGTAAGCTTTAGTAGTTTTTGTATTCCAAGAAAATGAAATCGCTTTATTACGCAGACTTAATTGCAATAATTACATCTGAAGGTGTACGCAAGAATAAAATGAAAATTACTCTTAAACATAATGTGTAGATACCAGAAGGATTATAACCTCTGTTTTAGAAATTGTGTGATTGTTATTTAGTGGTTAATAATCTTGCATTTTCTTAGATATTAACTTTAACCCAGACTATTTGTTTGGCAATCTGTTCAAATGTGACCACCTCTGATTGACTCCTAGATGTTTGTTTTCCTTCACGTCAGTATCATTTATTCCCTTTAACTTTTTTCAGGTTTGCACATTTGGTGAAATTATTTTGGGAGGTAGATTTTTTATGTTGTTTTGCTGCAGAAATGTGGTGTTGAGAAATGTCCTTTTAACTGACATCACAGCATGGAGTTTCTGGGCAATTAATCCTTCAAAGTGTCGAAAAATATAGCTTCTGCTTCCCTTTGTGGCTACTGAAGTGCAAACTGCAGAGCGCAGCGTTAAAATACACACACAGCTATAGACTCTTTGCAGACATATCTGGAAAATATGGAAGTATGCATTAAGTGAATTTCCAGATTATCCAGGATCCCTTCTGCATGTTATTACACTACTGTCAAATATATCGAGCACAAATCTGGTGTAATCTATGGTGCATAGGTCTGTGATGACAACAGGCATCGGTTTTATATTGAATCTTCTCGTTTGTAGAACTAAAACAATGTTTAATATCAGTGTCTCAGACTAGTTGTAAAATAAAAAAAAATAAAATAAAATAAAAAAAAAACCCTGAGTCACTTCTCAGCTCTGGACTTCATCACTGACAGTGAAGTTATCCCAGACCTCCAGGCCTCGGCTTGGTGCACCGGGTGTCCTCTGCTGAAGTCAAGCTCTCTGACAGTGTTTATGGAGCTGTGCTTTGTGGTCAGTGTGGTCTCTCTGTTGTCCCCGAGGCCTTGTAAAGAGCCTCACCACAGGGGCTGCTCAGCCACACTGTGCTCCGACCACAATACCAGAACTCACACATCTGCCGAGCAGCAGCATGTCTCAGCTCTAAATTTATGTCCGAAACCCAACGGGACATCAGGAAGACTGGATGTTTTGCTCTCTTTTTTAACATTCTATGGCTCAACACGGTTCTTTTAATTTAGTGGTCCAATTTATCATTGTAAATAGCTTTTGCTGTGTGTCTCCTGAAGTTGAATGAGACTTCGATTCACGCAAATTAAGGTCATTTTGGGTCAGGCTCAAGCCAAATTTTTCAAGTCAACATCACTGGCATGCCTAGTGTGTGAAAATATTACACATTTTTATACGCAGGTTATTTTAACTATTTAAAAATAACTTTCATCTGCTTTTGTTGCATTGCTGTCGATTATTTTGTTGTCATTTTTCTTTTATAAAATGGTTGAAATGAAACTCGACCAAAGCAATATTGTGGAAATAAATTCCCCCGATTGTGCATAATTGTTGGAACTTCCTTTTTGATTAAGGCAACTGAAAGCTTTTCATTATCCAAAAAGCATTTTAGTTACATAAAGTGTTCATCTGAATTCATTTAAAGCATTTCAGAGGAGTGTTTTGTATCGTGAATTAGATTGGATTGGAATTTTAATGAACATCAATACTCTCAACATTTTATTATCCTGGATCTTTTTCTATCTTTTTCGCAGACACACAAAGGCGGACACACACACACACGCGCACACACACACACACACACACACACACACACACACACACACAGAGCCGGCCTTGTGTCCTAACTCTGATGGCTAACACATGCCGTTTAAACAATCGCCCCAATCCCCCCTTATCTTCATGAGTTATGGGCCTAAATCTACTCATAATACACAGCTCACTGAGGGTGTAATCCCTGGGAACATCAGAATAAATCCATGCTATATCCGCTACATGCAGACTAGTGTCCAGAGCCAGGGCCATTATGAGGAACGGAGAAAAAGGAGGAGGTGGGTTAGCGAAGAGCGTTAATGGGTTGTCTATGAATTCATATTAACACGCAGCCATTAGGACACCTCCATCCAGGAAATCCCTTTGACCCTCGTGCTACAACAGCTGTTCATTTAAAGTTTCAACCTTAAACCGACAATCCCTTCGCTATCTTGTCTCTTCCTGCCTCCGTCTCTCCTTTCCTGTGTTCCCTCTGTCTCTGTAGCATACTGTGGCTGGATTGTCCTGGATTTGTCCCAATTGAAAAGTCTTTAACAATTTCTACTCCAGGAGGAGGAGGGGTAGGGGGTGGTGGCGGTGGTGGTGGGGGTCACACAACTGAGCCAACTGGTCATATTTGGTCGCAGTGAGCAGAGAAGGGGCGAATATGTGACGACATCCGAGAGGGCAGTTTGTCTTTGATGCAACCTTTGCAGCCTTTTCCAAAAATAAAAATGTAAAGAAAAACAAAGCTGGCAAAATGAAGTTGATCTTCACTTTAATTCAAAGTCAACTGTCAGGACACATGGCTGTCCGCTGCATGGCTTGTGGCATTTGCTTTGCCTTCTGGAGCGAACGCATGCTGGGGAAATCCTTGTCACGTTAAAAAAAAAAAAAAAGTCCGATAACAGAGTGGGAATAAGTGGGCTTTTTAATCTTGGAGCGAAATGAAATAATGAGGCGATCAAATCAGAAATGCAAACTTGAGCGCTCTCTCTCTCTCTTTCTCTTCCACCCGTCATCACTCTCTTCCTAAGTCTCTCTGCCGTTCTTTCCCAGGCTGGAGTGAGCAGCCAACAGAGCCATCTTAGAGTCTGAGGGTTTGTGGGGAGGGTGTGGGGGGGGGCAATGAACAAGAGGCCCCTGGGCTCTTTGGCTCCTTGGCTGGCCGACAGTTTCGTGGCCTGAAGGGGTCAGCAGTGGGTTGTCTGAGAAACTGGCAGCCATGGGGGTTCCAGAGGGGATGTTTTTTTTTTTGGGGGGGGGGTTTGCTTGTGGCTGGTTGGCACCGCTTGGACACTGACAGTTTCCAAATAGCATTACTCCTGCCAGGGCCCACTGAGCTCTTACACATTATGCTACACACAGGCAAAACCAGAGGCACTGGAGGCCCGGTGCTCCAAAGCCCTTGACAGATTCATAAGAAAACGATAGGGTGCCTTATTTATTTAGGGTGTTCATATTCTAATGTTTCACAACTCTCAATACTCCAAACAATTATATATTGCAACACGGAGTATCAAGAGGATAATTCCTGGTAGAGAACAGACTTCATATATCTCTTGATGATTCCGTGGAAGGATTTCTCACAGTTTGTTCACTTTTTACATACGCTCTATAACCCTGGGCTCCTTAAAATTAAATATGTGTATACTTTATTACCTCTAGTGGGGATTAGACTCTCACAGATGCATTTTGTTGACGCAGGGAAAGTTTAACAACAAGTTAGTAAAATGTTGTCAAACTTAGCCGACGAACTTTTACAATTAACGATACGTAGCGTCGAACCTTAAAATGACGTCCACGAGTTTGTCAGACCGTGCGTGAACGAGCAGCGATCAACACATTAACACACAAATGACTGATCAAATATTTTTATAATATCTGTATTTTTTGTGATAGGTATCAACTATCAGTTGGCTTCAGAGTCTGGTTTCGACCGGCTCTGCATGTAAAGTGTCATGAGATTTTGTTATGATTTGACACTATATAAATAAAATTTGATTTGATTTAATTGGATTTTGAACTATTTTCCTAAGTCGTGTTAGTATAATACAGTTTTTAAGCCTTTATCTTTGAGTTGTATCGGTCTTGTCTTGGTTTTGTGTAGTTACTGCCTGTCGAAGGTGTGGACCAAATGTCTTTTTGGGCTGCTGTCCATTTGTTTGATATATACAAATAGAGATAAAATGGAATGTATGCAGTTTGTATATGTTTTTATACTAAAGGGAGGTTAGTATGACTGCCTTATGGTTGTTTTTTCTGTGCAAACCAGATGTGTAATAACAACTGTGAATGACTTTAGTGAAAAAGTAGGTTAGTATTAGAAAAATTGTTAAGTTATCAAAAGTTATCATCATACTTAC
>JAPQRP010000029.1:32602377-32615579 GCA_037367295.1 Apogon hyalosoma | reverse complement strand
ACGGGGAGAACATGCAAACTCCACACAGAAAGGTCCCACCGACTGGTGTTGGAATCAAACCCAGGACCTTCTTGCTGAGGCACGAGTGCTACCCACTGCACCACTGTGCCTCCCCCATTAATTGTCATTATTATAAATAATAAATGCTTAAAACAATGTGTTTTGGTTAAAAAAAAAAAAAAAAAGACAGAAAAATGACGGATGTAAATGTCCATGACAAAACTTTGTGAGATTGCAGAAATAAACTTTCAACTATTTTACATCTCCTCAAATATACTTTTTGGTCTTGAATATTCAGTATTCATATAATAGCTTCATATAATTTTTGCAATCTCCATGTGTTTTTTAGCTTGTTTGTAAGTCTCTGAAACAGTTCCTTTCTACTTGTGATAGAATCCCACATTACTGCTGTAAAGTGTTATAAAGTGCCGGAAAGCTCAGGATCTCAGCTTTCTGATGCCATTGGAATTTTGTGGACAGCAGAAATGGTTCAGGAGTTACAGTAATTTGAATGCTGTGAAATGCAAAACGCAGTGCCGGAGAGACTGCTGTTGTTAAAGGGTTAATGTGTCTTCACAGGAAAACATTCAGGTTTCAGCCAAGAGGTTTGGGCTGACTGAAACTGAAATGCTTATCTAATATTCCCGCACAGACACAAGCTGGATTCAAAAGATTTCATGTGAAATTTGCCCGTGACGCTGCAGAGGAGAATAAAATGCTTTTCCCATCCTTTGTTTGTTCTGGGTTTTGCCACTTTTTGTGTTCATTTTACCTCTTAGCATTGTGCACAAACAAGAAGCTACACATTTATGTCTACACTGAACAGCTCTCCTTTCTATTACTGCAAACATGCCTCAACACCTCACTTTAGTGCTTATCTTGTGTAGGAGTTTTATGAATTTATCTTCCAAATTTCACTTTACTTGTTGGCAACACATTTAGTTGCTCCAGTTCCTTTATTAAAATGGATGTTACTGTCATTGTGAGGTTTATACAGACAAACACAGCCTCTGTTTATAGATAAGTGGGGAGGTAGAAATGATTTTCAGAGGCTTTAGACATCTAGACAAATTTTCTCTGTAATAAATTAACCCATAAAGACCCAGAGCTACTTCTGTGGTAGTTCCCAAATTATTTTTTTCCCTCTATATTTAACATTTATTAAGTGTTTGTCTCCAATTATTATGAAATAATCCTCTGTATTTTGCATTTTTCCAGTGAAAATCTGGTGTTTTTCAATATTTAATGTACTGATCATATAGATGTTCATAAAAGCTTGGATTAAACTTGAGGGTTATTATATCAAAAACTAGAGACAACTAAAGAAAAAGTAACTTTTTCAGTAAAATATATCATTAACTGAACATTAAAAAAAGTCTACGACCGCTGTTATTTATCAAACTCCATGCGTTTTACTGGTGAGTCAATGTTGTAGAAGATGACAGTGTTTCTACGGTAACTACAGAGCCTCTTAATGTCCAAATGGGTCATATCTGATGACCATGAAAAGATGACAAATTGTATTTTACACCAACTATTTACATGTATTTATAGAAATAGTGGATTAACAGGTATTAACCCTTTTAACCCTTTGCCTAAAATGGTCTGTCTGGCCTTTTTTTCTTATTTTCACTATAAAAAGGTTAGCAAATATGCTATGAGTGAGTCTTTTTGCCCATTTTTCCAGAGCACTTAGAACTTTCAAAACCTAGCAGTTATTTACAATTATGTTGTGAGGATTCTGCTATAATGGATTCTTCTCCAGCTTCTCAAACAGGTATGACTGAAATTACCATAATGACTCAATAAAACATATAAAGCGCAACGTCTCAGGTTTCAGAAACTGTTGGAATTTTTCCAATTGCTCAAACAGTGAAAGAGTTACAGCCATCCAAACTGCATATGTGCAGAGTGTGTCAGCAATGACACGCCAGGTTTTAAAGAGTTAAACAGTACAGCTCAGTAGATGGTTTTGGTCACTGGTAGATGTTTGGGTCTTTATGGGTTAAAACAACAGAGTGTAATAAATCATCATTGTAATTTTATCCTCAAACTTTACAGAAAATACTCCTCAAGTCCCATACTTTGATATTAAAACCATTCATTTTTGTAAAAATCAAATTTATGCCCAGTGAGAATCAAGTAGTCGTAGCCATAGTGTCTTTTCATGGAAATATGACTAGAGGGATCAAAAAGCCCCAAGTTTCCATCTTACTAAAGAGTATTAGAAAAATAATAGAACACTAACTTCATGATCATAGTAGATTTGAGGTCTTAATTCACTCACACACACTTTTAAATAACTATACAGTCGAGGAGTTTCTGTCCAAGCCGTCCTTTATTTAAGACTTACAGTAAATTAAATTTCTCTTGTTACAAAAATAGAGTATGACTGTTGTTATACTACGTCATCGTAGAAAAAATCCATATGATGTGCAGCACTTTCAGTGTACAACATTACATTGGTTTCACGGAAGAGGCTGGTGATTCTTAAGCCCCTTCAGAAAAGCCTGTTAGCACCGTTGGATTTGACTTCAGTGTTATTGTTACTGGGGCAAACAAGAAAGGAAAAGAAATGGACATAAATACAACACATTCAAACTGCAACAGACGCCACAGATGGACTGAGACACAATGCATACAATGCAACTCCTCCAGCACTTTGTAAAATAAAAACTTTATTCATATAAAAATCAATAGTGGTAGATGGCAAGGTTTTGAAAGAAGTCCATTTTATTGTAACAGACATGTGGGAATAAAGATGCAGTGTGGACTTTACATGGAGGATTTGATAAAATGTAGGATGTCGGGACAAACAAGTAATGGAATATTGTTCTTGAGATGCAGAATGAGGATGATGCAAAGATGAGTTATCAAAATGAACTGAGCTCAACGTAAGAATGTGACAGTTAATGATGTTGACTCTTAACTGCATTGGTCAGACTTAAAAAATGATGACGTAATGATTTAATCATCGTCGTCATCGTCGTCGTCATCGTCGTCATCATCGTCATCATCATCGTCATCATCGTCATCATCGTCGTCGTCATCGTCATCATCGTCGTCGTCATCATCGTCATCATCATCGTCATCATCATCGTCATCGTCGTCGTCATCGTCGTCGTCATCATCGTCGTCATCATCGTCGTCATCGTCGTCGTCATCGTCGTCGTCATCATCGTCGTCATCATCATCGTCATCGTCATCATCGTCATCGTCATCGTCGTCATCGTCATCGTCGTCATCATCATCGTCGTCGTCATCGTCGTCATCATCGTCGTCATCGTCATCATCGTCGTCGTCATCGTCATCATCGTCGTCGTCGTCATCATCGTCGTCGTCATCATCGTCGTCGTCATCATCGTCATCATCATCGTCATCATCGTCGTCGTCATCGTCGTCATCATCATCGTCGTCATCATCGTCATCGTCGTCATCATCATCATCGTCGTCGTCGTCATCGTCATCGTCATCGTCGTCGTCATCGTCCTCGTCCTCATCAGGGTCGATTTCACCAGAGAGGGCGCCTTCGAGCCAGTCCTCGAGCTCGTCTACAGACGGCAGGTCTTCACCGTCGTCCATATCCAGCCACACACTGTCGGCCTGCAGAGCCAAGACGAAGAATCAAGACAAATGCAGTTACTTTGCTATAATACCTGCATGTAAAGAAGACACACCAAACACCAAGACTGAGCTGAAGTGGTTTTTGTGTGCAGCACCGATCTATCTAAACACCAAAATGCTACTCACATCATCAGCTTCAACAACACCAATCTGAGGGTGGTCCAGGTCAATGTCAAAGGTCTTCTCCCAGTGTGGCAGAAGCTGTTGGAGGCATTGAAAAAAACATTTAAGTGTTAGCCAGTGGATAAATGAGTGAATGAACATTTATTATTTAACTTTATAATAGCTTATACTATAATCATTAGTGCATGTTTATACATAAGGCAATACTGGACCTCATGACTGTCTACATTTGTACATTAACTGAGAAGAGAAATTCTGATACTTAAACTCTCCGTACAGATGTTCACATATTGCGTTCTGTTCCATTTGCTTGTACAGAAATGGGTCAAAGGGCTTTTGTTCACTCTGTTATGCATGGAATCAGCTACAGAAAGACTGGAAACAAACTGAGTTAATTTCTTTGAAAGCTTTTAAGTCCAACCTGAGAGTTCTTGAGGCTGACTACACAACTTGCACTTGTTTTTCTTAATCTGCTTGTAAATCTTATTTTCAATAACTATTTATTGTCAAATTTGTGTTTTAACTGTGTAATCCTGTAACTGTCTTTTGTATTTGCTGCTGTCTATCTTGGCCAGGATTCCCTTATAAAAGAGGCTCTTAATCCAAATGGGATATTTCCTGGTTAAATAAAATAATCATAAAAAAAATCTCTTATTTACCAGGGGGAAATCATCAGGATCAATCCAGACAATGCTGAGGTCAGGGTTTTCTGTGTTATCCTCTGCAACTTTCTTCAGGATCTCCAGGAACTCAAAACCGTCTGAGGATTGGAGAAGACAGCAGTGAAACGGAAACTAAATGCCTAGAAAAGGGCATTATCACCATCAGTTTGTCAATACTTTGACTTAATTTCAGTGTTGCTTAACTTTAGGGATCTGTTACCTGGGTCAGACTCTTCTGCAAAAGCAATGATATGTTCACCATCAACATCATCCTCCTGTGAAAACGAATGAATGATTTATTTATTTAGCTCGTATTAACATTTATACGTAAATATGAGAGCTTACAACCTAATTTCCATCTCGAGTCCCAGTGGCAGGTAAAAAAACAAACAACTTACAGATGACATAATACAGGGTGTCTGAAAAAAATTAACATCATTTGAGATGTCCATATCGGAGTGACTACATGGTCAGGAGAAATGATACTTAATAGGATTGATTTTGGACATAAAATGTTTTATTCTACAAATTTCAAACGAAAAATTCTGGGGGATGGTAATTTTATAATGTTCCAAAGTTATTACAAATGTTCCGAGTGTGCATCCAGGTTATTTTTTCTGACACAAACAGCCTTCCTCTTGAAACTTCTTATGCCACGTCCAAATCTGCTTTCCTGTTGGTGCTTGTTTATAAAACGTTCTAACAAATTCACGTTGCGCATTCACATTTGACTGAGTTTGGGCGTACTTCAATAAACAGAACGCCTTTTCTGTTGCAGTAAACGGCATGTCTATTCCTGAAAGCAGAACAATAAAAATAATTACACTTTTTTGAGCAAAAAGAGTAAAAAATTTTAAACAAATTATTAGGTGATGAAATGATGTCAAAGTTTTTGGGACACCCTTTACTGTAGCTAAACTGAGACACACACACACAAAAAAAAAAAAAAACAAGCAACAACACATAAAGCGTACAAACAGAGAAAAACAGGGGGACCAAGGCAGCCACCAAGCAAAAACTGATTAAGGTTTGCACATGATTATATTATTAATACCCCATTGTCACCATTACACATGATTATATTGCAAATATCCCATTATTGCTATTGCACATATTTCTCTTTCACTATTGCACACTGTTATACTGTGCATACCCCTGTGTCACTATTACACATAACTGTACTGCACATTTCCCACTGCAACTATTGCACATGATAATATTGCACATTACTCTTAATCTCTATTGCAGTGTTTTTTAACCTTGGGGTCGGGACCCCACGTGGGGTCGCCTGGAATTCAAATGGGGTCGTCTTAAATTTCTAGTTACTAAAAATAAAAATATAAACTTACTTCATAAAAAAAAATATGATGAGTTGAAAGAAACAATCACAATCCATAAAAGACAACAAACTGTGAAGCTGAAACTGAAGCACTGTGGTACTGTTTATGTGTCAAATGTTCCTTGAGGTGGGTTTCAGATGCTGCAGCTCTTTCATAATTCCTAGTTTAGTTCTTGTTTGTTCAGTATTCATTGTCAGCCTTGTAAATCCAAGCTGGACTGACTGTACATATCCTGACCAAAGAAAATCAAATTCTCCCTTTGTGCAGTAATCTACACCTGGCTTTTCTGCCTTTGTCCATAATAATATACATTATATACCCTAAATGTCATCTAAAATTAACGTTTATATGCAACATAGTATAGCAAACTATTACATGATCAAAAACAAATTAATTTTAGTAAAAAAAAGTCTCTGTTTTGAATGTCTGGAGTCGCCAGAAATTTGTGATGTTAAAAAGGGGTCACGAGCCAAAAAAGGTTGGGAACCACCGCTCTATTGCATATAACCCTGTCTTCTTCACACATAATTACACTATACATAACTCTTTAACATTATTACACATGATTGTTTTACACAAATCCCACATTTACCCATTTAAAACAAATTACAGGGTCCCCAAGAACAAGAAAAGAGTAATGAAAAACTGAACAGAGGCCTTCACTGCAACACAGAAAAATCTACTATGACTCTCCTGTTCTGGATCCTGCAGATGTTTTCAGTAAAGATTTCACTGAAGTGCATACTTTAGTATAAGCTAACATATCATTCAACTTACTGTGTATTATTGACTGAACACAACTAATCATGATGGTTTCGTCTTTCCTGACTTTGATATAGGTCAGCTGTTGCTACATAGTCTGGTACTGAGAGTCTGTAGATAAGAATTCAAGGACTCTCTTTCCAAAACATGTGCTTTCTCCCTCAGATAGTAGTCTCCTCAATAAGTGTTTACTGGGAAACCTAGCACCCAAGTTTAAGCAGTGACTATTATAGCATTTGTCTTTAGAGATTGATGTAAGAAAGAAGAAAGTCATTCTGGATTCAAAGTGTAACCACCATCTCTACATCTCAAAGGGGTTATGTCATATTTCTACCTCAAAAAAAAAAAAAAAAGACATTTTTAATTCAAGTGTTTAGAATAAAGAGTGTTGAAGTTATACCAAAACCAAAGTTTCAGAGATATGGAAGTAGTGAGTCACTCTGCTGGTCTCCCATGGTGAGGAAAACCAACACCACAGAGTATCAGAAAGTGACCAGATGGGATGACAACTGCTAAGAAACAACTTTTAGAGTCAAAGAAAGTAATAAAATCTAGAATAACTATTGTTGTTTTCACTACCGGTTACATCTCTAAATGAAAATAATGGAGTTTGTGATTTCGCTGTGGCCATCAGCAAAAATCAGAGCTAAGCTAACAGAGTAATAATGTAAACTATCAGCTGACGCAGCACTTGAACTGTCGATGGAATTGCTTCCTGAGTCTTTAGTATATCAAAGAATCAACTTAGTATGACACAAGGCTGGAGAGTCTAAGTCCTCAAGTTCTATGACCATTTTTCAAACTGTAAATGACTCATCAGGACTAAGAATGGAAAATAGCTCCCAGCAAAATCCGGCATATTAACACAAAATAATGTTTTTATTTGTACTGAGTGTTCATTAATATGCACTGTCCTCATGAAAGAAAGAAAGAAAGAAAGAAAGAAAGAAAGAAAGAAAGAAAGAAAGAAAGAAAGAAAGAAAGACAGAAAGAAAGCTTGCGGTTAAAAGTGCTTACCCAGATCTCATACATATTGTGTGGTTGCAGCTTCCTCAAGGTTGGTCTTGAAACAAGCAGATGACATTAATTTTAATAAGTTTTCTGATTTATTTTGATACTGCCTCATCTGACCATTTTAGCAGAGCACTGATAAGACTCACCTGTCATTAGCTTCAATGAATTTCACCAACTCCTTCTCAGAGTATGGTTTTCCAGGGATAACAACTGGATCCTCAATGAAGGGCTCATAGAAGTCAACCTCATTTAGCCTCAGCTCCAGCTGCCTAGCAACCTGTATTATAAAAACAAAGGCTTGGATCCAATAACAGCATTTAACAGCAAAAAAACACAATTTTTTTTTTTTAAACTGAAAACAAAAACAATGCTAATGCTGTGAAATGTCTGGCATTAATTAGCACCACCTACTGTTGAGGAGTGTGAATGGGCGGCACTCAGAACCATGAAAAACAAGTACGGTAGTGCCAGACACAACAAACCCTAACCCTAACCCTAACTCCGCAACTAACCCCACATCTATTCTGGCTCACTGGCAATCTATAAACCCAGTCTGGTATGAATTCAACCAATAGTTTTGCTGCTAAAGTGTTAACAAACAAAGAAACAAACCTGAACCAAAACCACCTTACCTCCCCTTTGGGGGGCAGGGCAAAAAAATACTGGTCCAATCACAGGATAACAAACCTGGGGTTCCCCAGGGCTCAGTTTTGGTAACCTTTCTTTTTATCAAGGTAATGAACATCAAGGTCACTTGAAGTGCTCCTTATAGTGCTCCAAATTATTATTAAATGAATCTTATTCCTGCCATTATTCAGAGGACTTACAGACTCATTTACATCTTGTTTCCCAAATTTTGCAGATAAACCATTAAAAAGCCTACAGACTTTTTGAGTACCTTAACACCAACATGTTAGGAGTCACATAATAACTATGTCATTGTAAGCTCAGGTTTTTGACATATTTGTAGCTTTTTTCATTATTAGTATAAAATATCTGCTGAATTTCTATATTTTTAAGAGATTCTTCTTCTTCTTCTTCTTTTTTTTTTTTTTTTTACCTTGACTTCATGATACATCTCTACTAATATTGTTTTTTTTTTTCACATATAGTATTGTAAATAACTCACCTTGGCATTGAACGTGGCAAAGAACTTGATATGAGGATGGAACTCTTCAGCAGCATCAGCAAAAGCCTCAAAATCTGAAATTTTACAGGCATCCATCAAGTTGTTTCAGTAGATCAGCCCCTGTATGAAATATCTTAATGTACAATTGTTGCTTTCATCATTAACATAAACTCTTTTTATAGTGAAATGGGGCTTCAGTTTACCCTGCTGTTAATATGACATAAATTAAACATCATTTTAAGTAAAAGCAGTTACTAATCTTATATGGCACTACACTAATTTGAACATGCCATCACAGTACAGAGTCTTACGTTCTGACTTGTGACTCTTAAAGTAGCCCACCAGTTTGATGTCCTCTTCGATATTTTCAAAGCCTTTCAGTTCCCTATTATTGTCAATTATTTCCACTGGGTCCTCAAGAACCTGACGATGCAATGAGGAGAGACACAAATATGACAAAAAAAAAAGTAAGATTTTGAGGGTCATTTTAAAATCAAAGCAAATATGTGGTCAACTACTTTTGTTTTGTAGGCTATTAACAAAAATAAAGCAGGCTATTAACTGTGAGATTATATCCTCACGAACATCATAGATGAACTCCACAAGAGTATCTGCTGCAAGCTCGCCGTCATATTCTATGACTTCATCATCAATGAAGATGAAGATGCTGTCGGACTCATCAAGTCCTGTGGAAAAAACAAAGTTCATGTTTGGCATGTAACAGCAAGAATCCTCCAAAGAGACAAATTCATATCTATACCCATGTTGATCTGACTTTGTGTCTTGAGATAATCACATATTATTATTGACACAGTATAAATAAAATTGAAATGATCTGTATGAACATTAATAGTTCTCAGTGTTTCCTCTGTAAGTTACATACAGCTGAGGTGTCATTTTATTAGTTTTTATTTTTTTTTTAAAAATCTTTAGTTATGTTTAAAGTTAAATTTTGTTTTAATCATAATGACTTAAAGCATCTACATATCACTTAGTTATTGCTAACATTATGGCTTATATATCTACTATATTCCAATATTTATGCATATGTTTTCAGTGGTTGCAATTTCTTTGCAGTGATGGTGCAGCACTGCTACCTAAATTCAGAGGAAATAAGCTCAGTTAGATTGTTAAATGCTATTTATTCAGTATCTTTAGTTATTAAACCTCTAAACATCAAGCTACAGCCCTACATTATAGTTACAGTCACATTTAAGCCACGTTTGACTGGAGCGTTTAGTTTATTAACCTAAACCTCATACTAAACACAGAAACTATGACACACTTTCATTTGAATGAAGGCTGTTTTAGCTGTAGTTCTTGTGTTAGAAACTCAGCCAAGTCTTACATAGTTAGATCTTCAAACTTTTCAGCACTCTGTCTGGGTTGGTATTTCTATAACAAATGCAGAAACAATGCCTTTGCAAAATGGCATCAACAGATAACTTGTTTTTGTGGAATACTGATACATGGGAAGTGTATCACGGCAACTAAAGTGTGTTTGTCAAAACTTGCCATGTCTAATGTAGGATTATCCCAACAGACTGTTATCTATACGACAGATGAAGTATAATTGTAGACTATATGTAAGAAGTGACAGGTGAAGGGTTAGCTAATGCTAAATATTATTATCATTACTTTTTTTTTCTTAATGTAACTGTTATTTAACCAGAAAAAAATCCCATTGAGATGGAGATCTCTGTTACGAAGGCGACCTGGCTAAGAGGTCAAGCAACTCGCACCATACCATAATGAAAAACGGTCAAAGATTTGTGATAACAACAAATAAATAAATAAATAAATAAATAAAACATTTTTTAAAGTGCAATGTAGTTCAGGTCACAAGCATTTTTTTAAAGTGCAAGATCTGGTCAAGGTCAGCCAACAATTTAAAAACAAATGATCTGTCTGACACATTAAAATGATGAGCTCCATCAAACATGTGCTACCTCTTATCCACAGCTGCAATCAAGCTATTGGGAAAAAATGTTTTATTCAATAAACAGAAGCTCTAGACATCTGATTTTGCAGGTGAGGGAGCTGTGTAGCACACCTGTCAACCAAAGCCTGTTTGAAGTCACTGTCTAGTGGTCATCAGCGGTATTACACTTTAAGCTACTTCTACTCCAGGTCACTTTCAAGCTGCATGAGCCTAACCCCACGCTGACTCCATGAATAAGTGTGGCTGTTAAAACATTTATTATTCCAAATCCTAAAGGTCTTTTTGAATATTTACCTAATTTTTTGGCAACAGCCTTGTCATGCTTTGCATCAATAAGGCCGACTCCAATGTCTTCATCTTCAAAGTCATCCAGGACCTGGGCTACAAGCTGCAAAACACAAACATGTTCACATAGCAGAGCAAGACCTCAATCCGATATAAGTCTATAAATGAAGGGAATGCATGAGTGTATGATTGCACAAGCAAAACGAGTGTTCTCCACATTCACTGCATTTATTTACACATTTTGACCAACTTGTTTTACTTCGAAGTGTCATTACCATAAAAGCCTACTTTCAGGGCGCTGCTTGTGCACTTTCTAAATCTGTATGAAACTTGAACCTCATGACTGACGGTTGGTTCCACCAATGGCAGATCCTCATTCACAGCCTGCATTGAGGAAGTAGTTTTAGAGTTGTCTCAATGTGTTTGGAGGGTAAGAAGCAAACACACATGTACATGCTGTCACAGATCTCCAACAGCTGCTTTTACTGGCACAAATAGTTTTGCTAACTAGGTTGTCTTACAGTTTGTTGTGCTAATACATCTTCGTCCTTTGGCTTGATTGGAGTTGCAGATGGGTTTAGTTCAGTAGAGTTATTCAGAATTTTTTCGCATAGCTGCAGGTGAGTTCAACTTATCAACATATATATGCATTTTATTCATGACCAATCGTTATTTAAGGAAACCACAGATGTTTTCCTGTGGTCACCTAGTGTTCATGATAGTCACTGCATCACCCTACATTTTGTTGCAGACCCCACCCTTTTGGCATTTAAGCGTGCTAAAATAAACTTCAAAGGGCAAGTGATCGAGGTATGTAACGGCTGATACTGTCACAGCAACTGAAGGAGGATGTGACAAGAAATAGAAATTAACATTTAGGAGAAAATAAAATCCAATTTCCTGTTTAAGCATGATAACTCAAGTACAATGATAGACTATTCAAACTTGTTGAAGAATCATTTTCTTAATCTATGCAGCAAGAAATAGATAATTTAAGTATTTTCATGGATTAATTCAATGCTGTCCACTGTTTATGATGTTTATGAGTATAAAACAAATATATTGGTGACATAATCTTGCATGCATGGTTGAATAAAAACATTTGCATTTCTTAAATTACTAAGCAATATTTGGAATAGAAATACACAAAATATCCAAATGCTTTGCAAATGCTAATGTGACAAGGTTATTTTAGATCTGATTCCAATCACACATCATAAAGTTTGTTGCTGATTTAATTTCTGCGGTGGAACTGAAGCTGCAAGTTAAGCCAGAGGTGTTTGTAAGGGTTGGATTTCATTTCTCCTGGTGTATATGTGTCCTACACAACACGCTAATTCAGTGACAAGTTGCTATTTAAAAGGTAATTATTTTTAATGTTAGTGCTCGCACACATATGAGAAAATCATAGCAAAATAAAGAATAAATAGAAAATACAAAATGACAACAGCATCTGGAGCAAGAAATTAGTTTGATTCGGAAAAAAATCTATGTTTTTAATTGACATATAGCAAAATTAAAATATCTCATCATCATAAACGATCACATCACTTTGTTGGAATGAGAAATAATCTGCTGAATTATGATTCATCTTCCGTCTCCAAGTCATCTTTCATTCGCCTTTCACCAACCCTTGACAAGTGTCTTGACCTCCGGAGCCTTTTACACCCCTGCATCTAATAATAAAACCTTATCAAATGTAAATCATAATACACTCATAAGGGGAACACACAAGCCCTCGGGGACTCTCGACACACCACAAAAGCAGCTTAAGATAAATTTAGTACCAGAGCCACACCAGCCCACGGACTATTTTGGTGCGGTGGTCGTGATGCTCAGCGCTCTGGGATCCGCTGACAAGCACAGTACTGCAAGTGTCAATCTAGCACAGAGCTGAGCTGGCACCACTAAAGCCAGAACCTCCGGTGCTGGCTCTGGGCCACGAGACCCCGAGACCGAACCCCAACACCCCTCAAAGAGTCACTGGAGGCTGGAAAGATGATATGAGAGTAGCTTCTCCTATTCAATTAGATTATTAATGTTTTCCTCTCTGTTATCACCCCTACACTGTAACTGCCGCTAAGTTTGTTGTGATGATGTCAAAAGATAGATTTATTACTTCACTTTTGGTTTATTTTTGCATAATTTAATTAATGTCGCGTGACTTAACTGTTAATAATACAGTTGTGGAAAAAAATTATTAGACCATCAAAAGTCATCCAAAACAATGATTATGCAGTCAAATACTAACTCCTGTGTGTATCATGTGACTAAAACAGACAGAAAAGGAAACATGGAATGAATAAAAGCACTGTTTTTGT
>JAPQRP010000029.1:32579253-32593833 GCA_037367295.1 Apogon hyalosoma | reverse complement strand
CACACACACACACACACACACACACACACACACACACACACACACACACACACACACACACACACACACACTGCTTTGTCAATGGGCCCTTTGTGTTCAGTTGTTTTTTCAGGCGAAATAGTCTCTTTATTCCTCTATGGGGAATATAAAGCAGCGATCACCTAATCTCATACACTGAGAAACCCAGTCAAGCTCACACCACACACACACACACACACACAAAGTAAAAGAGCACATATGCTCAGGGCACATTTTCAGTGACGCGCACAGATTCATATAGACACATAAACGAACACATTCAGAGACATAGGCAAAGGCAGACACACAAACACACACTCATTCACAATGGGTCATTTATGTCCCTCTCTGCACCCCACATTCATTCCTGGCAGGCGGGTGACAGCTCTGTTGTTTCAGTGACCTGGTGGAGAAGTTATGTGCTCTTAATTTATACATCAGGAAACACACCTCTCGCTCGCCCCCTTCTCTCTTTTGCTCTCTTTTATAAGAAGAAATGCAGAGGGATTGTCTGAGTTTGGAGTGTTTTCACCTACAGCAAAGTTCAACATATATTACAACCAATTTGGAGAAATCTAAATAACCCTTTTATGTCTTTTTTTTTTTTTTTTTTTTTTTTTAGAAGAAATAGATACAGAAGAAGAAAGCAAGAGAGGGATAGTGAGAGGAAAGTTACCAAGAGACCTTCATTTGCCCCAGGGCAGAGTGCAATATTTATGTGATGAGTGCAAGACCTCAACTGTGGACACACAGTAAGCGCAAGCAGGACCAAATCACATAAAAGCAGGACGTAGGAGGTGCTATCGAATATGAAAACCTCTAAAACAAGATGTGTATGCCTGTGCGGGTGTGTGCGTTCGTGTGTGGTACCCGTCGAGCGCTGTGCTCTCCCATGGGAGCACGAGCACAGCTGAGAGTAAATGGCAATTACTGTGTTTAACTGTTTTATCCGCGCTCAGAGGCAACCATACATCTCAGATTCCACAGAACATCATTAAAACACACTTAAACACACACACACACACACACACACACACACACGCACTGTCACATCTCTTCTGGTGGGTTATCCACGCCTGTCACATCATCATTTACTCAACCATGATGGAGTGATACAAATACTGGCGGACATATTTCAATATTCTTCTGGAGCAAATGATGATATCTGATTAGCAAATGATAGAAAAGGGCTGTCTCTCTCTTTCCTCAGTGACTCATATGTATTGTATGGCACAGACAAACAGCTGATAGACAGAGGACCACTGTGACGCAGTACTAATCTGTAATCAAAAATATACATTTATAATGAAAAGCAAAAAATAAACAATAACAGAAAAAAATGAGACAACTACAGGCAAAAAAATCAATCAATCGATCAATCGGATTTTATTTCTATAGTGCCAAATCATTACAAAAGTTATCTCATGACACTTTATATACAGAGACTCTCAAACCAATTTACAAGACCCAACAGAATCCTCCAGGAGTAAACACTTGGTGACAGTGGCGAGGAAAAACTTCCTTCCAAACCTTAAGTCAGACCTTACAGAATATATGTTGCAGAGGAAGCCTGGCTTTGTATTCTCTTTAATATCTGATGCTGCTTACACTAATAATTGACAATAAAGCAGCTCAAATTTGATTTTGGAAAGAAAAAGCAAAGAAGACAGGGACACAAAATAAACAGCAGAGAAAGAAAGGTACCATCTCTCCACCTTAATGTGAGCTGGCATTTGACAGGGATGTGTCAGACTTGTGTGAGTAATGAGAGAAAATGATGTGTGTGTGTGCGTGTGTGCGTGTGTGTGTGTGTGTGTGTGTGTGTGTGCGTGTGTGTGTGTGTGTGACGAGAGAGAAAGAGAGCCTTACTTAAGCTGCTGTGATGGTATGTGCTGTTTCTCTACAGACAGACACACAGAAAGGCAGACAGTTGTTCATTGGCCAGTTGGCTGCCATGGTCGCTGGGCTGGCACACCGAGGTGGTCAGCATGAAATGGGTGGCTCTACATGTGTGTGTTTATGTGTGTGTGTGTGTGACTCACTCCCACCTGCAGGGAGACAGAGCAGTGCCAGCCGCCAGGCCTGGAGAACATTACTCACCGTCAGGATCGACGTCTCCTTTTGATACACACACATACACAAATATGCAGCGCACCACTGAATAATAAGTAGGTGTCCTGCATTCCAAGACAAAATGTGCCCACCTGCGAATAAAGTACACGCTTCACCCACAGGAGCTGGCTCACAGAAAGCAAAAAACATGGAGAGATTTGTGCTTTGTGTGACAATTTAAAAATAGGGACTCTTTACCCTTTAAAATCGAGAGATATTGCTATAATGATCATAAATGGCAACACTGGCAAGAGGATTGGCAGCATCTACAATGTATTTTATGTTGTGAGTCATCCTGTCTAATATTATTTTAAAAAATCTGCTTGGTTGATTTTATTGAAGAAAATAAGAGCGAAGTCCTGTTTTGCAGTAAATGTAGGTGCAGCTTTCAATTTTTGCAAGTGGAAAAAGGGGAATATTTTCTAAGAAAAGACTTGTGTTAGTATCCTGTAGTTAAAAAAAAAAAAAAAGGTCTAAAGGAGAGATAGCTGTCCTTGCAGAAAGAAAGAAAGAAAGAAAGACAGAAAGACAGAAAGAAAGAAACAAAGAAAGAAAGAAACATACAAAGAAAGAAAGATCTAGTGCTATAAGTCTGTTGGCATAAATATTAGTCCTAAAATGTTGTAGTGTAATAGTCACACCTTTCACTCCTTGGTTTTACTGCTTTCAATCTGCAGAAGCTGAACTAGGATGTGTAATATAATCAGCTGTATTTGATACTGAATGAACCCCAGCCGCAAAAAGGCAGATTTTTCTCTTTTTCAGCACAAAATGAGACTTCAAGTGCTGTGTGACAGCAGAGCATCTCCATTACAACACTGATGAGAAATAAAACAGCTTTTACCACAAAGCAAATCAGGCTTTGGCACTGAAGCTGTGTGAGTGACACTGATCTCTCTGTGCATGTGTGTGCGTCTGCCTGATCTTCATCCGTCCATCTATCCATCCATCCATTTACTCTAAGCTCTTAAGCAGCACTGCTGTTAAAAAGTCCCCTAAAACTCTAAGCCAAGAGCGATAACATGAGCGGCAGGAGGATAACGTTGATGTAATGTCAGACGCACACAACTGACAACCAGTGTTGCTCTCGTGTTAACAAAACCCATCATGGTCTGTCTGTCTGTCCGTCTGAAGGCGTGCATTAATCTGCTCTTAATCACAAGCTCTTATTTACAAAAAATACATTTTTTATTAATGCAACAGAGGGGGAAGGGAGTGAGAACGAGGGGAGGATGATGGTGATAGTGGTGATGGTGATGATGATTTTGTGATTAAATGATGCCATCGTTGTGTTGGTGGATTAGGATAGGCATGGAAATAGATTAGTTCTGCAGTGGTTTTTCATCATGATTGGCAGGCCTCCAAAAACTCACTCCACACGGTCTCTGTGTTTTTTCTATCTCGCTGTCTTTCTCCCTCTCTAAAGTACAGTTGAGTTGAGGTCTATGGTTTGTAGGCTGCTTGCACCACCCTCTGGTTAAACCAGACATGACTGTGTTGTTTCAGTTTTACAAACACTATCAAACCATATTTCAACTAACATTCTTTTGCTATTTTATATCTGAAAATGTATAAGAGGGTAAATTAAAAGAAAGTGAGTGGAAGAACATGAAACAAGAGTGTGAGGAGGTTCTCAACAGTTTTATGAATCACATGCTATGAAGATCTTAACCCAACACCTGTATAAGCATTTTGGTTGGAAAACATTCTCTGTGATTGTCTTCTAAACACTGAAGTAGACAATGGCTGTTGAAAGAGAAGCTGATTCTTTCTTGTACGTTTAGTTTGCATGTTTCAGGAATTTTCAGCAAACAATATTCATGAATGGCAGATTAGTAATTGGGTGAAAGGTGAAGTCGATTAAATGCCATTTTCAACACCGTTATTCTACAGGTCTGCAGACTGCAGTGCAGGCAGGAAGCTTTTGTCAGTTTGGCTTTTGTGCAATGATGTTAGCTTTCCCCATTTTCTTGTACTTAAGGAGACAAATAATAATTGAGTTAAAATAAATAATTTATGCTAAATTGCAATATTTTATCAGGAGAAAACTGAAAACATATCTGAATTGTTTCTATGAGCCATCAGCTGCCACGTTCTATAACTGACATCTGCTATTGAAAAACTCATCCACCAGATTATTTACACATTAAAGTGGATGTCGATGTGCAGTGACCCATATTATGGCTGCACTGACAGATGTGGTCTCTCATCTTCTGATGTACGGACACAGGTTTACATCTCCACAAAAAAATCTACTCTCACAACCAAATCTCCAACTTGACAGATAAGGTTTTTTTCCCCATGATGCTGTAATGCAAGCTGTAATAGAAATATGCTGACATGACTTCAGGTCAAAGAACGTAAATCCAGGCACAAACAGTGCCAAGTGTTAATAGATTTTGTCTCTGAGTTCCTTTGAGTTCAGAAAATGTGTGAAAAGAGGGATGCCCTCCTCTGCCCTTCGGCCTCAGTGATCAGCGGCCATTGCTCCTCTTTCTGCTTCCTGATAAGGACTCAGAGAAACACACGGCAGAGACAAATATATACAGATAATCCCACACACACACATACCAAAGCATGCACCCACAGAATACACACACATACACACACACAGATAATTTGATTCTAATTGGGTGACCCAAAGCCACTGATATCATCTGCTACAGTGTGAGACCACAGTTTCACCCAGAGCGAACGACGGCGTGCCTCTGAAGAAGACTGGAGGAGGAAGGGTAAGGAAAAGACAAATAGAAGACAAACTGGCCTAAGAAGAGGAAGACGAGGAAGAACATAACAACAACAACGACAAAAACACAAAGTGGCGCCGAGTTCATTAATTAGAATTTCAAATTGGACAAACTCAAGATGACAGCGTTGCGCTTGTCAAATCAGATCATGCCCCGGCGGGGTGAGAGAGGGAAGGGAGAGAAGGAGGCACACTGCTCAAAGCCAAATACCACTCTTAGTAGCTGAATGGGTGCCATGTCTCTCTTTCTCTCACTCTCTTTCTCTCTTCCCCCCTCTCTCTCTCTTTCTCTCCATTTCCTCTGATTACGCCAACTGCCTCCCCTCTGTCCCTGTGTGAATGTCACAGCCGCCTTAACAAGAAGTGACAATTAAAACATCATCGGTGTCTTCAGGCTGAATGGGAGCAGCCTGCCAGGGTTCCTGGTCTCTGTGAGAGAGGGAGATATGGATGGGTGGAGGGTGAGCGAAAGACAGAGAATGGAACAGTTAAAGAGGAAGGAATGGAGAGAGGGGTGGGTTGGTAAGAATTGAACTGAGCTCAGTGAATTAAAGATGTATTTGTGTACTGTATGTGTATGCCTTATAGAAGCTGAAGGTTGACAATCCAAACAAGCACTGTTTCGTATCTCAGGTGTGAAACATTAAAAAGGTATGAGCAAATGAAACGAACGCCACCAAACATGGATGGAAAAATCTTGGCAAACGTATAGAAGGATTGACTGTTTGGGTTGTTCTGTATGTGCTAAACTAGCACCTTGGCCACGTCTATACTGATTTACGCCATCGAAATCGTGTTAACACCTCTGCATTTTAAATGAGCTGTTGCCTCAGCGGTACATCAGCGTGTGCACCGACTCGTCAAACGGCACAAAAAACTCCATTTGTTTGCAACTTGTCCTGAAACACTGTCATGTCCTAAAAACATGCAATGTGTGTAACAGACTGTTTTGTTTCTTATTTGTCATTGTCCAACATATTGCTGTGAGCATTGAGAGAAAAGAAAAGAACGCTCATAGCACGGACTAAGACATTGTGGTCACCAGTGGCCTAGATTAAACAGGCTAGATAGTGTTTGGCATTTTATGAGTTATGCATTTGTGTTTTGTGCATGTGCTTTTGTGTGTACATGCACACTCACTGGGCTCTGCACCAGCTGTGCCACTGCACACAACGAAGAGGTTTCCGCCAAAATGAGCCTTCAACACAAAGAGCCAAAAAATCGTCCAGCACACCACTAGGCAACTCCTAACACACACCAGTGTACACACTCGTAGACAAAGGGAGGCCACAGATGAAATCCCAGTTCACATGTCTAGTAGTGGATAAAACTTACCTCCTGAGTTTTCACTTGATATTAATACAGTATGTTCTCACTTTCAGGTTCTGCGAGTGTGCGTGGACATGTAAGTGTGTGTGTGTATGTGTTCTTAGCCAAGTGCTCTCCGGTTTGATGGCTTTTTGTTATGACTCCATTATGCTGATGGCTTTGGTTCTGTTCCAGGTCCTCCGTGTGTGTCCGTGTGTGTGTGTGGCAGGGGAACACTTGCACTTCACAGCATCATTAAGGATTGTGGAAACTCCTCTGCAGAGCCTGGCTCCGACTCTTCAGAGAATACACCGTTTCCTTCTTCAGTCCAAGAGCCTAATCTTATTCCACTTACCACATTTAAGAGCCACTGGACTGGACCGGAGAACAGTGACCGACAGAGAGAGGCTCGTCAGGTTGTGTTAACTGGAATGACATCATTTTTAATTTATATATTTAAAGAAAGAAGAAAAAAGTCAAATTCAGCGTTACAACTCAATACAGCAGGTGAACTTCTCTTATATTTGTGTGTGCATGTTGTTAAAAACAAACACTGAACCAGAAAATGGTCATATATTTAATATTTTACTTTAACATTAAAATGATGAAAATTACATACGTTTAAGAAATGATTTTCCTTAGCTACATCTGACACCTACTTTAGCTTTTCTTTACTGAAATGTGTAATTATTAAATCTCCTTTGGTTTGATATTGGTTTCACATGAGGTTTGATGAGAAGTTGTACTACTTGTAATTTCTCAGAGTCCATGCTGCATCCTGCAGTATAAATACTATAGTAATTTAATTTTACATATAATAAAAACATACAATATATGTGTCTTTCTCTAAACTTTAAGGACCATTATAAAAAAATTTAAATATACAAGCAAGGATTATGTAAATTTCTGAACTACTATTTGAAACTGTGACAAAAAATATTTCCTATTTGTAAAGTAACTGTAGCTGTATTAAACATTATTAACAATCTTTCATAAATTAGTTCAACATCAGTAGATATTAGTTATCACAGAAAAGAAAATTAGGATAACAGAGTCCTCAACTATTGACTAAAAATGTGTGAACTTCAGCTATTCATTTCTTCTGTGATTAAAGTCTTGGTTTCTGTGGTCTGTAAAATCACAGAGAATGGTATTCTCTTTACAGACGTGAAAAATCCTATTTCTAAAACAGCATCAGGAGTAAGAGACATTACTTGTGTCAGGGTAGTCATATCTACAGGTAAGAGGTTTTTGTACCCTGGCTATAACTTATATATCACATTTCTAATATGCTTCAAACTTTGAGATCCTATCATCATCTTTCATACCAGAACTATGGGGAAAAGTCCCCTTAAAGCTGCTTTGTCATTTTAGTGTTGTGAGTGTAATATCTGACATATTATTTTGTCCGTTGTATCCTGGAAGTTGTTTAAAAGGGATGAGAAGTAGCAGAGCAAGTCACGGTGGCTGAGTTACTGCAAGTTATTGTGCAGTATTGCATGAGACATTAGCCTACTTTTGTTAACTACTCCGGACAGCTGGGTGTTTGTGATTAATTTAAGTTTACAGGGAGGTACAGTGGTGTGACACACTTGCCGCAGAACCATTTTGGCTTCAGCTTTGGCGTCTGTGCTTATTGCATTGAGACTAAAATTATTGCATCTGCACTGTTTGCACAGTACATCTTTGACTATTGCATTATGCTGTGTTTTTCCTTGTCCACTGTGGTCACTGTGCATGTGCGTGTCTTGCAGGCAGGTGTCCTTGTGTCTTCTACACCAGGTAAGACCAACTGCTGGGTGTGCGTCCGTACTGTAACGAGAACAGAGGTCATAAAAAGGTTTATGCAGGAGAATGTTCTGAGGGGCTCAAACTCATGCCACTAAACTTCTGTGGTTTGCCACCGCTTAATTGCAAGCAAAACACAAATCAAAAAATGAAATCAAATATCCGTAAGCAAATCTACAAACTCAGCCACCAACAGAACACAACATAACAGAGCAAAGGAACTATAATAAAAATCAAAACAAAATATTCCCCAATCCGTGACAGCCGAGGAGACAAATCCAATTATTTGTGTCTCATGTTGCAAATTTGTTCTAATGGTCGAAGTGAGAAAGTAAATAAACGCCTGCGAAGGGGAAACAAAAGAATGTGATTTCTAATTAACTTGAAAGAGGAACAGCAGGGCGACTTAGTAAACCCATCTTTCATCTGCTGCCTCAGACCACTCGTTTGTTTGTTGCACAATGTTGTCTTCAAGAGGGCGGAAGGAGGGGTGTGCAAGGGGGGATAACACTGTACTGCTTGCCTCCAAATGAAATGTCAACAGATTTAACAGCATTGCGGAAAGAGCGTAGCGTTTTCCAGCGTTTTGTCGATTTTATTGTTCATTAAGCTTTGCTGCCGCCCATTTCCCCCACTAAATCTTCTTCCTCCTCCTCCTCTCCCACTTGTTCGAGGCTTCATTTGCAGCATCTTGGCTTTGAAGATCACAAAAGGCTGAGGCAATAATTGGGTTTGTGCAATTACTGCGAGCTTAATGAGAGAATTCAAGAGTTTGTCTTGCCCCTATCTCCAAGTCTCCACACTTAACCATTAGGCCGGCAACTGCCTCTCTCTTCTGCTTTCCCTCTGAAGGACGGTCAGCAAAGGGAGATGTTATCGTACGTAAAGATGTGGTCAACATATTCATAAAACATGCAAGCAGCACACAGATCACACTTGAACTCGCAGCGATGGGGAGAGCAGATATGCTAATCACCTGACCCCAAAATGACCAGGAAGACAAAAACAGATATGGTACAGGAAGTAAAGAGAGGAAAAGCAGGACAAAGAAAAAGAAAAGGGGAAAAAGTTTCCATTTGGAGAGATAAGCCACACCAGTCAAAGTGTTTAGAGGATAGTAATGCAAATCCTGCAGAGTTTATGCTTCTCCTCTGAGAGTACATTTATTATCTGGTTCATCTCATCACCATGTACCAAATAATCAAGGACAGGACTTGTGTGTCAAGTGTGCAACAGTTGGAAAAAGTACCAAAACATTTATCAAGAAGGCGGTGTCTCTACCTCTTTGTAGTTGGCAAGATGACTGGTTTGCCATCGGAGGCAAAAAATGTGACAGTGATGGAGAAAATCTATGTCATTCCACATACTTTTAATGACTAGTAGAGCAACAAATGTAAGAAATTAGCTGCAAATTGTGAACTGTGAACTGAACTGTGAACTAAGATCCTGTTCGTGATAAAATGGTAATGAATAAAATTCCACAGGAGCCAAGACAAAAGCAGCAGTGAATCACAGCTCTGTAAACTCAGACATTTACAGCACAAAGAGTGCTTACAAATTAAGATATCTTTTTTTTTTCTTTTTCCCCTCACAAAATGATTTGGTATTTTATCACTTAATTTCTTGCCAATGAATATAAGATTTCCAAATCAAATACAGGTCAGATTATATATAATTGAACTCCCATGGTTTTGGTTTATTTGTTCTTAATCATGAGAATTTCAACACGATTACAACACAAAAAATTCATCAGTTGTTAATGGCTTTTCTAGGCTCACCTACAGTCCCTATACAGTCCACCAGGGGGCTGCAACACACTCTTTAGGGTTTCCTGCTTTAGGCAAGCCTTTGGGTAATGCAGGGAAGATTACTTTTGAGGCATAATATGTTACAGAATACTAGTTTCCCTGTTAAAGGGGTGGTAAGTAACACCGTCACGCTGCACTTCTTAGCAGTGACAGAATCTGCACTGCATTGAGACTATTCTGACAGTAATTTCAGTTAAACTAAAATGAAAACCTTTCTCAGTACATGAGGGAAAAAAAGTGATCACACTCAACCCCATACTCTTTCTAATAATAGGCTCATTAGACAACACAATAACATAAAGTCAGTGATACATAACACACTCATTAACACAAATTAAGCCTTCAGCAAAGAACATTACGAATTCGTTTAAACCTGCAGTGCTGTGCAGATTGGAGAGGTGGCATGCTTGTTGGCCATGTACCATATTACCCAATCATTACTCATTACCTAATTAGATATCTCACTTATTATGTACTTACAGGCAGGAAAATGCATGTAGTCTGTGTAAGATAAATAAGGACCAAGGGGGTTTGTTCACAAAAGTAATTGGTAATTGTATCTCATTGTATCTCATTGAGTTACATAACATCCACTCATAAAACATTCTTGCAATGCAATTATGAAGTTAACCTTTGGAGTGAATATTTGTTGATCTTAAGTTTTGCCATTTATTGACCATATATTCTATTTAATACAGAAACATATTAATCTATCTATTGTCATGCCTTGTTATTGTTGGTAAGCAACTATGTAACTAACTGTAACTAACTAACTATAGTAACTATAACTAAGCAGGAAATGAAAGCATTAGCAAAACTCCAGTTTGAAAAAGTGTATGTTTTCTGTTCACATGCAAGTTACTGTGCCGCCTCCTCCGTCTTTTCCGATCATTCTAATATACAGTATTTGCTCACTGGAGGTTTAACCACAGTGAAAGTAACCTTTTACTACATGAAAACAGACTCCTGAAGGTGACAGGAGTGTGAAGAACACAGACGTTCAACCAGCTGTTACTGAGTTAATAGAAACATCTGGATGTGTGTATTATGTGTCAGTGTGTGCACACACACACATTTGTTTGTTTGTCTGTATGTGGGTGCACCAACCTGAATGTCTGTGAGCTCCTCTGTTAATCGTGAAGTCAGCTGTGAGTTTTCATTTGAGTGGGGAATGTCCAGATCCTAGATTGAATAAATACACAAAAGCAGTTTTAATCATCTCCTCAGTTCCACTTCCTATAAGCACGATTAATGTTGAAGTTAGCAGTTACAGTAATAGTGTTGTATTATGAAGCCACTAAAAGTCATACTTGGTGATTTTCAAGGAGAATGTTGAAGGACTACCTGATGTGCCTGGGTATTTTCTACACTGCTACACTATATTTTGACTTTGGCCAATAAATCATAAGCATTTCATACATTCATACATAATTTCTTACTTCGCCGTTGTATGCAATGTGTCTTATAGGGCAGATCATGCAGGCAGTGCCAGAGCCGAACATCTCTTTGACATGTCGCTGCTTCAGAGCAGAACACAGCTGGCTCATGGTCAGGTAGCGCTCTGTTACTTTGAACTCACCCTGGCAGAGACAGGAGGATACATAATGTTTAATTTACAATATGTTGACCTTTGAGGGTAAAAGCGGAGTTTTAGTTCTGAACATCAGAAGCAAAGATGAATGATAGATTAAAAAAGTGGTTTGCCCACTCATGTCTGAGAAACAGAAACAACTTTCAACAGTTTTGGTGAAGTATCATCAGGCAAAAATAATTCGTCTGAAATTTGTCTAATGTTATTTATTCTATGCGTGTGTTTCTCACCCATTTTCTGGTTAGATCTAGGATGCTCTGTCGGGTTACACCTGGGAGGATAATACCATCCAGAGGCGGCGTAGCAAGTTCCTCCTCTGTGTGAAAAAGAGAATAATGGGAGATTCTTTCTACCATGATGTTGTACTAGGATTATTCTACTAATCGAGGGCACATTCGTGAAATGTTCTCTCTCTAAACCGCAGGGTGTTTGTCAAAGTGGAGGATGTTCTTTAGTAGTACTCCTTCCTTACAAGTCACTTCACTGATAGACCAGACAATAGTTGCTTCTAGTGGAACAGTCTAGTAAGGGCTGAAAGTGTTCTGCCCCCAATTCAGTGGTTCAGTAACACACTGAGATATAGTGTTTGATAAAAAAAAAACACACAACTCATAAATACATTTACAAGGGCAGTAATAAAGATGAAGCAACCTCAATCTGTTTTGCAGCAACATAAAACTTAGCTTTACTCTGATAATTATATTACATACAGTACATGTTATTTATAATGTTATTTAATTCTGGATACTGTACCTGAATTTTAATAATTTAAGTCATCCTTTAATTCTTTCTTTCATTATAATTTGATGTATTGTGTGTTTGCCTCTCAATATGTCTATCTTTTATGATTTTATTTTCCTCTAGATGTTCCATTTATTTATGTCTAAGCACATTGAATTGCCTTTGTATATGAAATGCGTTATATCACTGATAATGTAAATAAACCTGCCAGGCATTGCCTAATAAGATTTCCTAAATTGTATTTAAATGCAGCCAGTCTTTATTCTTTTTCTTCATTTTTGTTTCTTCTTTATTCTTCATCTAGCTATGGTTGTGGTCCAACCTTTTTCATTTATTGGCATATTTAAGGCACAGAGGATTGTAGGAGCTTAAACAGAACAGAGGATCACTGAGGATCCACAGAAACATCCTCGAAAATCCTCCAAAGGGGTGAAGGATCTCGGTCTTTGGAACAGTCTTTGAAAAATTGGTTGATGGCTTTATGTAATTGAATCATTGAAGGATCCTTCCTTGACTTTGAGAAACACCCATAAAGTGTTTCTGCATGTGAGGTGAAAATGTAAGTTAAACCACCACCTGTCCTTTAATCACTCACCCCACAGCTAATTCACTTCTACATCTCCCATTGATTTCCATCACAACAAAGCAGCCAGTGACTGGCCTTGCACTGGGCCTCCCTAAGAGTGACTCGCCTCCATCCTCATTGATCCAGAAGAGGAAGACATTCATGGTTCCTGCCTCGGTGATCTGGTGGTCATCTCCGTACAGCCACAACACCTGCTGACATCCGTTATCCATTGCTTCGTCAAGAGCAAACAGAGAACAGCCATAGTTTCTGGAGAAATTTAAATAGAGAAATGATCAGATAATGAAGCCAAATATCTACAAGTATGTATAGTATGTGCCTACTGTTGTGGGAAATTTCTTGTGGCCACCGATGAAGAGAAAAAAGAAAGTTGCTGAAACAAAAAGTGTCTTTTGTGAATTTACTCTGCAGAAGGAAACCAGTCTGACAGAGTACATGGCAGTGGTGGAGAATCCCAGCTCCATAAAGTTAAGAGTCCTGCCATGTATCGGTTCTACCTGTTCACTTAATGCAGGTGATTCCACTAATTATCCCTTCATCTACCTGGATGAGGAGTTGTGCTCATCAGAATGGGCTGGTTTAGTGCACGGTTGGAACAAATACAAGGCAGGACTTTTACTTTATGGAGCAGGGATTCTCCACCACTGGTACATGGGTAGTCTGATCAGAGTGACTCTCAGAAGAGGAGGTGTTGGGCAGGGGTCACCAATCCTGGTCCTCGGGGGCCAGTATCCTGCATGTTTTAGATGTTTCCCTCTTTCAGCACACCTGACGGTTGTTACCAGGATTCTGCAGAACTTGATGATAGGCTTATCGCTTGAATCAGAGGTGTTGGAAGAGGGATACATCTAAAACATGCAGGATACCGGCCCTCGACAACCAGGATTGGTGACCCCTGGTGTTGGGTGTACTAATACAAAGACGTCTGCGTAACAGGAGACTACTATCTGTTCTGTTCAGCAGAGGAATGTGCGCCTGGCATTTAACATCGTAAAAGTGTTTCAGTTCAGTGACACACAGAGGGTGCGAAACTGATAGATACAAATGGGAATGTGCAGGATTTATTCTAGTAAGCTGGATAGGCAGATAGAGTAAGGCTAAGTCAAAGGTCAAGCTGTTATTCACACTTCAGAGACCACTAAGTGAGAATCATGAAACATCTTATAATCCTAACACATTCAACATAGGTGTGGTAGTTCTATTATGCTAAGCTGAAGTGCTAACATATGGAGTAATATCACTTTTCCATGACACTACCCACCCTCCCATCTTGCAGTCTCCAGTTCCCCCTTTCCATGCTCGTATATACTTCGGGTCGGCCCACAAGGAGGCAGCGTTGGTGTTGAAGTAAGTGCCAGCCAGACACATGATCACATACAGTAAGGCACGGCAAGGCTTCTTTACTCCCAGAGATTGCTTCCGTAGACACACAAACAATTAGAAATTCAGTTTCATTTAATTAGGATAAATATTCTGCACACACTATTGATTCTGCGGTGCACTATTGATCCTTCTTACTTCAGTACTGATGAATGTGGGTCTGATGTACAGACTGGCATTGTGTGAGTGGGGAACCCAGTCCTGATCGATTTCTACCAGTCTCCTGATGCACTCCAAAAACTCTGACTGATCGAAGGCCTGGATGTGGAGAGGTTAATAAAAAGACAGCAAAGTAGAGACAGAGGAGAAGAAGAACAGAGATGTCAAATAGTATCTGACTCTTCTGGATATAGATTTACAGTCCATGAAAAATTATTAGACCACCCTTGTTTTCTTCAATTTCTTGTTCATTTTAGTGCCTGGTACAACTAAAGGTACATTTGTTTGGAAAAATATAATGATAACAACAAAAATAGCTCATAGTAGTTTAATTTCAGAGCTG
>JAPQRP010000029.1:32546993-32559314 GCA_037367295.1 Apogon hyalosoma | reverse complement strand
AATTTCAGAGCTGATATCTATCCATTTTCCATGTTTTCTTGATGATAACCAAAATCACTTCAGTTCTTCCATCAATACCTGTCATTGTACTGACAAAAACAGTGCTTTTATTCATTCCATGTTTTCTTTTCTGTTTGTCGCATGATACACACAGGAGTGAGTACTGGATTGCATAACCATTGTTTCTGATGACTTTTGATGGTCTAATAATTCTTTCTGTGATTGTATGTGCCAAGTTTGAAGTAAACTGAAACAAAATTGATGTTTTTATAGACATTTGAAACTTCGCCCATTACAAGTAAATGGGAGAAGAAAAAAGATTTTTAAAATTAAAAAAAATTTTGAACTTTGACCTACTTTTCCCAAAATGTAATCAGATTTATTCTGGGTCACTGGCAATCTATAATCCCAATTTGGTATGAATTCAACCAATGGTTTTGCTGCAAGAATGTTAACAAACAAAGAAACAAACAAACCGAACCAAAAACCGTACCCCTTGCCTCCCCTTTGGGGGGTGGGGTAATAATAATTCCACCAATAGTTTAAAAAGTCATGGCACCAAATCATTATTATTATGCAAGATTGTAGTGTATTGTGTTTCTGATCACCATGTCATTACAGTTGTTACTTAGCCTGAAGTGAATTGTATCATGTGCTGTTTTTTTTTTTTTTTTAGCAACACAACTCAGTACAGTCTGTATTTTTGGTTTGTGTGTAATTCTTTTATTCAGGAACCTCAGTGACATCAGAAAACAGAAGGGGGAATATGGCAGAAATCAGTCTCATCTGTGAAGAGAATTTGCTTGATACGATCTTCCATGCGTGTGACACCCAGCGCCGAGGTACATGCACAAAGACACGCACACCCAGTTTCATGAAATACTGCTTGGGTAATGCATGTGAGTCTCACAATAATATGAGAACGCATAGATAAATAACATGTCATTGAATTTAGAATACTATGTTTTTCTTTGGTGTCCAGGGCAGAACTAATTCCCTAAAGCATTGACTCTGTGTCAGTGTTGTCTTCTCTTTTGCCCCCTGGCTGTAGCAGCACAAATCTTGCATTTATATCATTGAAGCTGCTTTATTTGCGGAAGAGGTTTGTGATGTGAAAGCAGGATAGAGAAACTGTTCTTTTCATGAAATTACGAGCCATTCCTGTTTTTAAGAAGAGGACACAAGTTTTTGTACATTTTCCTTCACTCCTCAATCTGATTAGAGCCAAAGCTGTGAGCCTCGGTGTCAGGTGATAGATTCTGTTTTCCTTCTTATTTTATTGTCTCATTTATGTAAATTACAGCTCTTTTCCTAAATCAAATTGTTAATATTAACCAGATTAGATAATATCCCTGTGAAAATTACGCAAATGGCTGTTTTTAATTGAACTTTGTCATTTTGGAAAAGAGCATGTGTGAATGCAGAGCTTAACTTTTGGGATTGTTTGACTAAAAGCAGTAAGGTTGTTTTTTCGCCATTGCTGTGGTCCCTTCCTATAATGAGTACACATTTTAACCCGCTGAAGTCACAATGCATCTCAGTTATCTCTGCTTGTTGAAAATGGTGATAAAGTAGATAGACAAACATTCCACTACAACACCACATAAGTAACATATATTACATTATAACATGGTCAGTTATTCAAGCATTCAAAGATGATTTTTTTTCCCTCAGTAATTTAAAGGGGTCATATTTTGCTCAACCCACTTTGATCAGTCTTTGGTACATTTATTTGTGTATTTGGGGACCCTAACAGTTCATAAAGTTTGACTTTGAACCCTTCAGGTGCTGCAAAGCTGTCTTTATATTAATTCCAGCAAAAATCGAGTGGATTTCTACAACCAGTTTCAATTCCTTCTTTTTTTTTCCAACTTTATTTACACAATGCCGTATACAAAATAGATCAACAGCAGTCAACAACAGTAATAAACAATAGCTGGTAATGCATAATGCTTGATGCAAGGCAGGAAGAAAGTAAGTAATATAAATACATAAATAAGTAAATAAAATAAGTCAAAGAATAAACAAGAAAAGAGGTAAACTAAGTTTAAATAAATTACAGTTTAAATTCATTACATAAGGCTTTAGTTTTCACAGCTTTAGAGTTTGTGCAAAATTTAAGAGTGTCCAAGTAGGAATTTAAATAGGATTAAAGACTTCAGGGTTGGGTTTCTGATTGGAAAATTTGCTAGAATGTATATGAAATTTTTCTAATTACAAAATGATATTAATATTAATTTCTTAACAAGCAAATCATTAACAAAGAAGCCAAATAAAATATATTCAGTTTTGAAGTTTAGAGTAATATCCAGTTTTCTATTTTAAAAGAAGACTGATGTCACACCAAAAAATTAGACTGAATGCACATTCCCAAAACAGATGAGCTAATGTTTCATCAGCATTGTGACAAAATGAACAAAAAGGGTCAACACTGATCTTATACTTAACCGGAGCTGAATTAACTGGATTAACACCTGTATAACAATTTCAGAGATACCTCTCATACCTTATTCGAGATGAAGAACTTCCTAGGTAATAACCATACTTTTTCCTGTTTCAATTCCTTCTTAGTTTGCTATGTTTTATTATTAGTTATGTCACGACATTTACACATATAAAGTCAAGACTTCTGATGAACATTTCTCTGAGTACCCCATAACTGTTTTTGTCAGCAGCGGTGGTTGTAGTCCATATTTGAAATAAGTCCAAACTTCGAGCTGATTACCTAAAAATTCAGTTGTTGGTTGTATCAATGAACACAAGTGGCTGAGTGGGACAGAGCGCACAGTCAACAACCTGAAGGGGGTGTGGTCATTTGCATTTAAAGGGCGACCTTTCTGGTGTCATTAATCAAAAATAGGGTTGAAGATGAACCCGTGGGGTTTAATTAATGAAGAATTCAGAACCAAGGATAGCAGTTGCAGGTTATGTAGACCACAGGGAAATGTTTTAAAATGCTTAATTCCATTTTAAAAAAAGCAAAATATGACCCCTTTAATCTTGGTGCTATCTCCTCTTCTGACAGGTAAAGTGTATGTTTCTCACATTGTGGATTACCTGCGACACACCACGAGTCGCGATTCAGAAGACAGAGGACTGGAGGAGCTTTGCAATATGCTTGACCCAGAGCATAAAGATGTCTCCATTGATCTTGACACGTACCACGCTGTGATGAGGGAATGGATTGACGACTGCCGCAACAATGAGTACGACAACAGAGGCACAGGATTGAGATCTAAAATGTGTTAACATTATATTATTTAGAAAAAAATGAAGCTAATTATTTTCATTTTATGCTTCCAAATTTTGTGTACATCTCAGTAGTAGAAGGATACTTTTTGTCAATGGATTTTCAAACAATATTGGATTATAAATAATCTGCTGGTGCTGTATGTCTTTGGTTATGTTTATATGTTGCTGGATTAACTCTTAAATGAGACTTCAGACTGAACGTGTGAGACTTGGCAGTTTTTGTTTTTTGTTTTTTTTTTTCAGTTTTGTGAGACTAAAACACCTTATTTCCTCTTGAGGATGTGGTTACAGATGGATTTTATGTTGATATTTTGTATTTTTTAGATTTAAACTCCGCAACCATATCTGGCTAGAAACTAATTAATTCACTGTCAGAAAAAAACTGTTTTAACATTGGAAAAAATAACAGCTTGCTCCATCATTATTAGTTGTGCATCTTTTTACCTCTGTGAAATGAGGAGTCACTCCTTATATATATTCAGTTTGAGTTACACAAGTAGGTGCTGCGTAGGTGGGTTATGTATCAGATGAGAAGAGAAATTACTGGTGAGAATTTGTTCTGCAAAGATTTCAGCTTCTTTCCCTACACTTGGCAAGTATAGCAACTGAATCTGTAAGTATTTGAACTTGTGTTGATATATGACCCTCAGTCGATCAGCTTAGAGGTATAGGTTAACTGCCCAACTCTCTTTTCAGACTTTATTTACACTGAATGGAGATGTTCTGAGCTGAGAGATGACTTTCTTCTTTTTTTGGGCACTTACAAAATATTAGACTGTACCACAAATAAGTGCTGCATCTCAAACAAGTCCTGAGGTTTCCCATAGCAACAGCATGATGTGATTAAAAAGAAAAATATCAAGTGAGCTTCCTGTATTACACATCTTTTGTGATGTTTAATTTTTCTTGTGCATTTCAGAGACGAGACTGCAGAGGAAACCACTCAGGAAGACTCAGTCAAGTTCAGAGACAGCCTTTCTGGTGGGTGCTCATGAAAACACTGTGTGTGTCCTATTATGTCCTTGTGCTAGACATAGAGTACCATCTTAATATCAGCAGGAGCATTGTCAACGTGTTTGATGTTTCTCTGTTTAAGCCAAGAGGTCCATGCTCCTCAATATGACCTCAGGAAGCTTGGAGGCCTTTGGAGGAGAGGCATCCAGAGCAGAATTGTAAGTCTGTATAAATAAAGTGTTATTTATTTTTTTCAATTCCCACCTACACATGTCCTTGCATACATAAAACTATGTTGTCCATATGAGTATTTGTGTGTTTTTCTCATCAGTGAGACGTCAGAACTCGTGTACTGTGTTGCCGACCTCCAGATGAGCAACCAAAAGCTGCAGGAGGAGGTGAGAAAGCTGAAACAGGTGGTGGAGAGTATGGAGGACAGCAACCAAAGGCTGGCAGAAGAGAATGAGGAGCTGCATAACCAGGCCCGGGTGTAAGATGCACACACTTGCATGCATTTACACTGCACAGATGTACCATGGTTTGCTGATGGCTCATCTTTGTTTCGCTCTCTTAGAAATCAGCAGCTAGCCCAGAAAGAGAAGATGCTGAAGGATGAGGTGGAGGAGATGAAGGCCACGCTGAGCTGTACGGAGGAAAACAGAGCTCGTGCCTCTGCACACAGCAAACATGTGGTCAGTCACATTAAGAAGCTAAATAAATGCATCACAGCTTAAATCCTCCCCTGCATGCAGACATTTGCAGTTGAAATCTACTGTAGACCCTGAGTTTAACAGTATCTGTTGCTGACATATTTGAGGGGGGTAAAATACTTTACAGTGATTTATCTTGGAACATTTGACTGTTTTAACTCAACTGCAGTGAAAAACATTATTGAAATGGCTAAATACAATTTAGTTTAGCCAATAGCTCACTTAGATTCTGATATTACCTTAACACTGGCTTCATCTAAACCAAAACAACAGCTGGGGAAATGCATCATATTAATTTGAGGCTTTCTGGAACTCATGAATTCTAACAGCCCTACCCAGAACAAAAAAACAAAAGGACAATTTGTTTTTTATTGAAGCTTTTAGAATCTGCCCCAGCTGACAACATTAGACTGAGCTGACTTGATATTTTCTCATTTTCCTTTGTCTAGGAGAAGGAGAACCAGACTCTCATTGCTAAGATTGCTTCTCTTCAGGAAGAGGTACTGCACAGGAAATCATCCATACACATCCATTCGGAAGTAATTTATGTAGCGCATGTTGTTAAAAGTTTGTTGGTGGAAGGCTGTGAATGGCTTCTCTCTGATACCCCCAGAATTTTAAGGTCACCATGGAGATGGATGAACTTCAGAGGAGAATAGCAGAGCTGTGTGACATTAACGCTGACCTTCAGGTGCCTTTTACCATCTGCTCAAAATAATTTGTAGCTACATTCTGCTCTGTATGTGCTGAGTCTTTTTTTCATTCGGTGTCCATTTTTTTCTGACTTTATACATGTTCAGTTTACCTCCTCACAAAATATCATTTAAATATGTTTTGCACACAATATGCTGCCTTTAGAATGTGTGGTATTATATAACTGTTCCTCTCTTGTTATCAGGTGCAAATTGACTCCTTTGACAGCATCATTCATGAAAAGGATGCTGCAATACTAGAGGTCAGAAATTTTTAGATGCATTTCCATAAAACTAAATCATTTAGAACATTCAGAACTGCTGCAAATGCTTTGAATCACGTATGTCAACTCTTACTTTAAATTTAATTCTAGCATAAGAATAAATAGGGTACAGCTGATAGTGTCTGCAAAACTGTAAGAAATGTCAACACTAGGATTATGCTTCAAAGTAATAATGGTATTATGTTTCCTCCTCATTTTTACAGAAGAGCAGACAGATAAATGAGATGAAGGTTACAGTTGAAGAATACTCCTCCATCACAGAGGTGTGGTGACTTCTCCCTTTTTTCCCTTTTTTTTTGCCTGTTGTCAGTTAAACCTTCGTACAAAATGTGCTTCTTAGAAAATATAAACCTGCTTCTACTAATGCTTTACTGTCTGAAAAGAAATGACCATATGATTTTAACAATGGGAGTTTTAACAGAACATCAAAAAGGCTGTTTTGTAATCAAAATTATCCATCTTTCTGTATTTTTTCACTTACATTAAGGTGACTAGAAGTGACTGGTTCCTAAAATCTTCTCTCTGATAAGCATGTGTACATTGTTAACATTTTAGTTGTGGGGTGTTAGGTCTGTGGGAATATCACCACCTGCTGACCTCAGACACACAGGTTGTGTAGTGGGGAGTTGCAGGATTTTTCATGCTGGGTGGGAGAGTTGTTTACATAGTTGTCCTATCAGACATCATGTGCCTGTATAAAAATTTCCTAAACATGGACAGAAAACTCTGTAATATTGAGTTTTCCAGATATTCAATGTGATGGACTGAGTCATGGTTGTTTTTTCTTTTGCTGATTTCAGCTGCTGAGGGCAGACAAAAACAAACTGGAGAGCCAGATACAAATGATGCATCCAGACCTAGTCAGGTAAAAAAGTGCACTCAGAGGATAGAGGGATTACTAACTACTACTACTAAAAAAAAAAAAGAGAGAACATTTGTCACCCTTTTACTTTTGAAATTATGTTTTGCTGGAGGACCATCTTTTAATCAAAAATGCAAACGACATACTTTGCCACAAAGTAAATACAATTATTTCTCTGCAGTGTGCACTCGAATCCTGTTTTCACTTACGCAATTTACTACTCATATAATCATTACAGTCATTCTAACATTTTCTCTTCCTGTTTAACATTTATCCCTGTATTGTGTCATCTTGTGTCTTGCAGTGCTGGTCTGTCCCTGTCTGTGGCCTACAGGTTGAACCAGAGCAGCTCTGGATCCTTACAGACAGAACTGGCTTTGGCACAGTCACCACTGGAGGTCAGCACCCCCCTACTCAAGGTCTTTTTCACATACTGTACTTTGATCCCTTTTAATTCTCACTGATTACTCTGACCCCTTTTATCAAGTCACCCCCCCTTACTTTTTATAGCCTGAAATTTATTCTACATTGATCTAAAAATGCTATTGTCACATTCTGTTGTTTTCACCCTGACTGACTGTTTTAAGGGTGCTGCATCTGTTTGTGATCTGCTTTATAGAAGACAAGCTTTTGCATTAAAATCTAGAGTTGAGTGTACCGTCTTCAGACATAACTCACTCTAAACCACCACAACAAAATATACAGCTAGTATTGTTTGTTTAAGTAAAAAGAGAATCATTTTCTTAATCATATTGCAAATGTAGTTCTGTGAATTTGCCTTCAGGCAGGTTTATAAATTACTAATGATGCCCCCCCACACACACACAAACTGCTGAGCAAATTCAGCACACAATACAAAGCATTGTCTATATTTTAAATGCAGTCTTTTTCACATTCTACAGACAAGTTTCAGTCTATCCCCTCTGCTGTAATTTGGTGCACAGTGTTTATTTTCTTGTTGTTCTATTGCTGCAGATGCCTCATGGTGTTGATCATTTTTCCACCACTATGAGCTTTGCCTCACCACTGGATGAGACGCTGGACAGGGAGGTGCTGCTGATGCTGCAGGGACCCAGTCCTGAACGCATGGCACTGGAGTTCAAGAATGTCTTAAACCAAATGGTAACCAAATCAAAAATAAATATTAAAATGCACACACAGATAAAATAGTTTGCCCTGAAAAAGTGAAATAAAACATCATAGTGTTTCATTCATTAAGTAGAGTTAAACATTTTTAGGTTTGCCTTTAGCATTGTCTTTCAAACGTTAAAGTTACATTATGACCAATGATTTAAAACCATGATGAGATTAAACCATTTTACGACAATGCACAAACATGTTTCAGAGGCTTTATCCCGCCCATTTCAGTTGGACTCAAGCTGACAGATGACATCTCAGGTGACATTTCCACTGGCTGATTTTTAGAATGTAGTGCTATAAAGTTTTTCTATCTAGATACAAAGAAAACCTGCAGTAAGACCGGAAGTAGAGAGAGCTGTTGCTATGGAAATTATGCTTTCTCATCTCCCTACATGAGTATGAAGTGCAGATTTATACTTTGCAAGTAGTAGCAAAGCTGTGGACTTGCATTAAGTGACTGGTTTATTCAGATTCAGGCTGCTTTATTAATCACTGACAGGCAGTTCAGTTCACAGTTACCCTGCCTTATTGAACATCCAAACAATTAGGGAATGAACAAACAAATGCAGAACATTCATAGTAGCATATGACAGCCACATACACATTCACCTGTCAGTACTCATAGAACAGCAACCGGGCAATAATTCAACAGTGAAATGGCTAAGATGGTAAGAAAGAATAAAAACACAATAAATAGCAAATTTGATTGGACCTTAAACCTTGGGCCTGTTGGATTTACAGTGAGGTGCTTATAGAAGTGTTTTTTGTCATGAAGAGTTGGTTCAGATCACTTCCCCATGTGAAGTTTTCCCTAACTTTCATCCATGGACAAAGCATTTGAAATAGAATGATGCTAACATTAATAAATGCACTTCATGGAAAAATCCTGCATGGTTTGAGTAATTATTGATTGTTTTTGACCTAACAGCATGCTCACGCTTTGTGTTTCTCAGAAAAGGAATTTCAGAGACGAGGCAGAATCAGTCTTGTTCACAGTTCAAGGCTTGTTGGATGACCCCACACAGCCAGGGGGCAACACAGACGCACGACTTCAGGTCTGAAATGCTCACATTCAAATGCTATCTTCATTGTAAACTGGTGTACTACAAAAGAACAGTAGTCACATGCTACTGCAGTGCTGGTGACTTTATGTTCCATATGAATAGAAGTAGGTTAAAAGTTTTCTTATATATCAGGAATTTATGTAATATGGGCATTATCTATCTTTCCCTCCACCTGTTTCATTCTCTCTTTCCCTATCACTGCCTATATACACTTTCTCTTTCCCACCCACTATCTTTCCTCTCTAGAGATCTCTCACTTATGTAACTCACCACCAGGCCCCATCCAAGCAGTGCTGTTAGTCAGTGTGTTGTACCGTGAAATGCAGCCCACTCCCCTCCTCCCTCACTTTGATAATGTGTATCTCTCCATCTCTCTGCCTCTCTCTCTTTTCTCTTCCCCCCTCCTCCTGCATTGTTACCACTGTGCATTCATTAGCCACGTACTGCCATACCGCAGTAAACATACCAAATGAGAGAGAGCTCATTAGTGCAGTAGCACTTTGCAAATAGAAGTTAGTCTCGTCTTGTTTCTTTACTCTTTGATATGGAAAGGTTTTGTGGCAGTTAGGTGTCAGAACTTTTTTTGGGAGGTATTAAAGACATCCAGTCCAAGGCCTCTCTCCGTAGTGGCTGATCCTTTGGCCTTTTTGTCCCACAGACGGTGCAAAGTGAGCTGGATGCGAGGAGGGCTGACTGGGCCCTCAGCCTGGACCAGCTTGCCCAGTACACAGACTCACTGGAGAAGGAGCTGATCAAAATGGCCAGTAATATGAGGAGGTCCCGCACAGAGATCCTGCATCTTTCAGTCAGGTGAGAAGGTCTTAACTATGAAACCTGCAACTTTCTGTACATATGTGGCTGTGTATGTGGAATGTGGGAGCTGCTGAATGCCAAAGTCAGTAATGTTGTGTTTGAGAAGCTGGTATAAGAGCTAAGAGATTGAAGTGGAAGCTTCTGTACTATTTAAAGACAACTTGAATGTAATTGGGAAAAATTTCTATGAGGTGGAGCAAGGATTTCATTGGCTGAGTTAACCATAGTAGGAGGAGTTGGAGTTCATTTTATGGCTAAGTAAGGTAAGACTATAGTCAGTTAGGAAGAAGTGAGAGAGTCTGAATCTGATGAAGTCAAGCAGTGCCCTTACTATATTAAAACTACATTAATTACACGTTGAGCTGTCATGGTTAGCTGAATAGTTTAGCTGACCTTCTGTTCAGAGTTTAACTCTCACTGATAGGTGAGTTTATGATAAACGCTACATTGATGAGTTGAAATAAAAATTCATAGCAGTGAATTGGAAGAAACTAAAAGATTTAAAGCAAAAACTAAGCTTTTTTTCTAGGATAAATTGTTATCACTTAAACTTTAATAATGAGCTTAAGAATAGACAAACGGCCTTCTTTGACAAGAGGTCTTGAACATCTCAGCTGTGGGTATCAGTGCTTTCTCTCACTTGGTCAGTCAGATGTGCTGACTGGCAGAAGACCTGTCAATCAACCTGGCCTCGGTGACCCCAAAGGGTCCGCCTCACTAGTCCAGGATCTGAGCCAATTCCGGACTTGAGTCTGACAGTGTGTGATGGTCTGCCTTATTGTGTGTTTTGTGTGTCTATGGATACGGCCATCCCCCCCAGATATAAAACACAGCTAGTGTGGTACAGTATCAGACCAGACAAGGAGAACTTGTCAGTGTGTCTAGCTGGGATTTTCTGGAGCTCAGGTGCCAGGGTGAAGGAGGAATTTTAGTATTGTTTGGCAGAAAGAAAAATTGAAGAAGTGTCATTGTAGGTATAGTTTTCTGTCCTGCTCAGAACAGCAGATATATACACCCTTTTCATAGTAACACTGGCCTCTGCCTCAGTGCTATGATTAGGGTGTTGTTGCCAGACAGATTTGAGGGTCTGTGTGTTGTCTGAGATCTGAGGGCTTGGCTAGGACTGGAGTTAAAAAACTGTGAAGTGACGGAGCTGTTAGTGGGCCAGTCAGAGAACTGGCGCTGGTCACCCTGGGCAACAGAATGGGACACTGCATGGGCCTGCGAATTGGGTACAGTATGTCCACCGTACTGTCTTCTAGGACAGTACTAGGTACCAGTACTAGGACTGTTTTACCTGTCACAGATAGCCAGCTAATAATGCTTTTGTAGTTTTTTTCTCTAGGCTTTTCCTCTTCTCACATTTATTAATTTTGTGACATTCTGTACAGGGTGCAGGAGCAGGAGAACCAGAAGCGGCAGCTGTGCGAGGAGCTAGAGCAGCTCAGGACTCCTCAGGACAGTAGAGAGGCCTTGTGTCAGACGCCTACACCAGACGAAGAGGTCAGATAGCAGGATGGGTTTATAATCATGTAACATAATTTTCACTTTCAAGATGGTTAAAATAGTCTGCCAGTGTTCACCGGCATTAAAGCCACAATAGGTTTAGGATATTTTTGTTTGTATGAAAGGTAATTTATATGGCTTTATGCAGTAACATCAATTTCAGAAGCTATGCTTTCAGCGTGGCAGAACTCTATGTATTCAGACAGATGGAGTATCTGGTAGAAGAGGGCGAGTTGGCGGCTGAAGTAGACATGTGCGCCCTCACACACAGAATCAGATGCGAGCACTATACACCTACACACTGCTTCTTCCACGAAATGCACTGATGGATACTCAAGCATTTCCATAACAACACCATTGTTATTTTTTTTTTTTTTTTTACTGCAAAACCAAATGAGTTTGATGCTAGGTAATGTATTTGTATACAGTAACCAAAGAAAGAAGACAATTAGCATGCACACCATGGATAGATGGAAGACTATTATTTTGCTTTTGTTGCAGTGTTCATAACCACAGTGCCTGATCATTCCTCATATCTTACCTGTACAATAACTTTGCCATTTCCTGTATTTCTTTGCTTGGTTAGCCTGGAGAAGACTTGGACTGGGATGAGGAATTCGCTCTCCAAGACTTCTTGAAGAACGAGATAGCTGAAAAGTATTGCAGAGAAAAAGAGGGACGAGTAAACAGCAAATCTGAGGAGACGGCAGATAAATTAACAGACAGAGGTGAAGAAGAGGACGGGGAGGAGAAGTGGATGGTGGTGGATCCAGCAGGAGAGGGAGAAGTGAAGGAGAAGTCCATTCCTCTCTATACAGAGGCTGCGCCTGGGCAGGGCACAGTGGACAAGGATCAAGGTGAGGGAGGGCATGAAGGTGGGTTCTTAAACTTCTCAGTACTATAACTTGGGAGAAAATATAACTGTGTATATCTTGATAAGAAAATATTGAGAAAAAAGCAGTATTCTAATAATTTTAACAGATACTAGTGTGTATATATATATATATATATATATATATATACATTAATGCATTTCTGCTGGTA
>JAPQRP010000029.1:32530980-32544228 GCA_037367295.1 Apogon hyalosoma | reverse complement strand
GCTGGTATACGTCATTGTAGACTTTTAATTTTCAACTGGCTTTGGACAGATTAAATGTTCTCAATCATCTTGGGAAACTTGAGAATTTGTAGAAGGCTTCCTTGAGCTTTTAAGATCAAATATGTACCACTGCTAGCCAAGGGCTAAATTGAACTTCTCAAAGTTCAGCCAAATAGGGCTAAATGTAGTAATAAGTAATATTTTTTCTAGCCCTGGCTTGACCTCTGCTCACCCAGTTTTAGCTCTGGATCCCACTGAGCAGGATTAGTGAAATAAATAAGCCTTGAGTTTGTCTCATGCAACATGAAGAGGAGCTAATGCATTGTGTTTCCTCTTGCAGAAAAGTTGACCCATGAGTTGGGAAAAGCAATTTCCAAAAAGCAATGGCTGCATAATCTTCACTGTGTCATAGAATTTAATAGTTTTCTGTATAATAATAACAATAATACTAATCTAAAGCAATTTTAGGGACTTTATTGCTTTTTGTGGATGACCTATAAATAGATAATTCCATATAACTTTACAATATAACACGTTGTAGCTGGTCTTTGTAGATGTTTCGCAATTTATACTTAATTGCTTGTCTTAACACTGGATAGATAAAACTGGCTTTGTTTACCATGAGGGTTCTGCAGCTCTGTTAAGTCTATTTCACACTTAAAGACACAAATCTTATTGTCAGACCAACAAGTCAAGACCTAGTAGTGCATCTGTGCAGGTGCTGTAACAAGTTGCAGGTTTCACTGTCTCCTACCAAGTGCCTTACAAGATAAACCCCAGAGGTGAAGAACAGATTATAGACTTAGTTATTGTGTTTGAGTGTTGATTTGTGTGAGTGAAACGGTGGATTATCTCTGGTAATCCGTGGAAGTCACAGGGCACTCAGCCACCCTTGAAGCAACATTACCTACACACACACACAGAAAGACTCACACACTCTTAGCATAAGGATACACGAATACTCTGAGGCCCCTGGAAATAGACCTCTGCCTTCTATGGTTGTTGTGGCCCTGGGTTTCTAAAGACTGTGTGTAGGTCTGTGTGTGTGTGTGTGTGTGTGTGTGCGTGCGTGCGTATGTGTGTGGAATTCTCTCCTCCTCAAGGTCCTTCTATGGCCAGGTGTAAGACCGTTTTGAGGCCATGAAGCAAGCTCAGTAATCCCCCATTCCTTTCTTTCTGCAGGCTGCTCATGCAGGCAGAGAGAAATGAATCACATCAACATATGAAAGTGTGAGAATGTGGTCATTAATGCCACCTTAACCATTCGTGGTATTTAACCCTTATGCCTCCCCTTTATCTCGGTGCCTTGCATAATACAGAGTCAGTCCTTTTATGGTAAAAGGTGCGGTTTCTTTTTTTGAAAGGCAATCATCCCCTAGATGAATTGCACATAGGAATGAAGTTTTAATGAATACCTCATTGTTTTGCCCTTTTTTGTAGTCTCATCTTTCTGCCTTTCATTTTTCTTTTGTTTATTTTTATTTCTCTTCTTCCTCTTATGTCACAGAATCTGATGCCTGCCCCAAGTCTGAGCCACAGCTGACCTGCAAACCTTTGCAGGTAAAGTGAACCGTTCAGGCGCTTTTGTGTGACATGGCTGCTGTGTTTGGTTTAATGCCTTGATGTTACTTTATGTGTATTATTATTTTTGTCTGAGCATATGTGCAAAAAATATCAAATGTACAATATATGGAGGATTTTAGAAATTATATCAACGTATTATTTCTTTAAATCATTTTTTTGTTAACGCCAGAAATTCCTTTTAAGTGTTTGAGGTAGCGTTCAGGGTTAAGTTTGGGTCCCTGAATGCCTCATGTCTCATTCCCAGAAGGAATTCACTGTTTCTTAAAGTAACACACTTCAAACAAAATCATCACAGCTTATTAGCTGCATCTTTTTTTGTCTTTGCCAACAACATATTCACATTAATTGGGACCTACTCCTATTGATCCATCAAAGAATAATGTCATTTGACCTTTCTTGGAAGGCCATGTTCTTGTAGCTCAGAACAGTAATTGAATAAGTGATGGAAACACTCTATTGCCCCCAGTGGAGTTTTTTCTAACTGTGGCATCCTGGTTCAAGATGAGTGTTATTTTCATTTCAGTGGAAACTTTGAATGACTGTTTCTAGAAGAGCTGTAGAGGGATGTGCATATAAGAGTCCATGAGAAAGGGACAAAAGGCTCTGAACAAACCACAGCACAGTAGAAGTTAAAGAATAGTTATGGACAGATGCTAGTTTTAATTCCTTCAACTGGAGAAACAAAGGATGTCGACAGTTATTGCTATGGCGCTTGTGAACAAGATGCTGACTCGTGAGCTTCACAGTGGCCAACAATAAATGATATTATTTGTACTGGGCAGCTGCCAGGTGCATGAGATGGTTTTCAGGAAGCAGGAAATTACAAGAAAAGATGTGTTGGTCATCTTACCTTCCTTACATATACATAACACACAATTGACTTGGCACAGATATGATCTGCTGTTTTGTGAATATGACCATTCTTTTCCTGTGTTGTGTCGCGAAGGAAGAGAGAAGAGACACTTTAAAGTTTTACTTGACAGATTCAAGGAGAGATTAAAGCCTTTTTCCTCTTTATCCTCCTTTTATTAAAGGGCCAGATTTGTTCAGTTAACCAGTTCACTATATGTAGGATGTTCTGCATTTTGCATCATTTCTATATATTAAAAAAATTTTAACTTTATATAAGAACTAGATGTATAGAATTTTACCCGCTAAGACAAATCTCAGAAAATGGGAATGTCTTAAATGCACCATCAAAAAAGGAAGGCTTTAAAACAGATGCTGTCTCTGTGATGGATTAGATATCTCAAGTCATAAAGCTCTGCGAGTCGATATGCTCATATCTCTGAAAACAAGTGAGGAGCAATGACTGCATGGAAGGTAGGAAACGAACAGGATTCTCTCCCGTTGCTTTTTATAAGCTTCTGCTGTCTATATCTTTCTTTTTCTCTCTGTCATTTGCCTACCAAATAGCTCTTCACGGGTCATTATTCCCATTTTCTGGTCACAGGCAGCAGTCTGCCTGCTTGTGCTGAAGCTGCTTGCTTCCTTATATAGAATAATAGTGATGAAACTTTGAGGTCACGCTGAGGTTAAGGGGAAAGTCTTTCTGTTGGTAGCAAAAAGGGAGACTATGAAGAAAATTATATTCCATGTAGGGTCTCCTTGAAGTAAAGCTACGTTACTCAAGTCACAAAACTAATTATTCCTGAGACTATTGTAAATACTCGAGCATTGCTGAATGAAAGTGATGTTTGCATTTCATTCTTATGCAGATGTTGGTAATTAAGGATTTTAACACCAGTTCATCACTAAGGGGACAGATGCTTTGTGTTTTTTTGTCAGCCATTGAATTTCCTTGAACTTCTTATGCAACACCATCACATTTGACAGATTTGTTTCCACTGGCTCATTTTGGGCTTGTTGTTAAGTACATGGTTAATGTGTGTTGATCATTTGATCTTTTCACCCTTTTCTTAAATATTCATCGTTTTGTTTTATCTTTGTGGTTTTAAGGAAGAGGCAGCAGTGCCACTGAGCGCCCACTCACAAGCTGTCAGCATTAGACACCCAGAGGCGGATGCTCTGCCTGATCCGTCCCACTCAGAGAACAACAGTAAGACCTCAGCCTCATTCCCTCTCTGTGATTCACTCACTGTTTTTCTGTTTCACTTTTTCTCCCCCTACTGTCAGCTATTTTTTCTGCATATATTTACACCTTAACCAAACAGTGAGTCATTTTCTGACTCACTTGATATTTTTGCTGTTGGTTTAAGAGGAGAAAGACTATGCAACATCTTGAAAGATGAACATCAAAAATGGGATAAAGTATGCCTTTATCATAATCCAGAATTTTGTATCCAGAACTACTTGACAGCTGTGTAAAGTCATGCACTTACTGCACAACTATTTGTAAATGCTGATTTAAAAACTTGTCCTGGAATTTCTTGACTGTCAGATGGATGGACAGTTTTCACAGATTAATGCTTCTTCATTCAGGTGCAGGGGGTCTTGAGGATGATAATTTATCCCTACTGAACAACTCGCATGAACAAGACCAAAACATCACACCTGGTAGCACTCCTCTTACAGCAGCAGAGATGGTTCCCCATGGAAGCACATCGCCTGGACCAGATGAAGCCATTACCCAGAGCAAGAGGTAAATGAAAACAATTTGATTATGTAATAAGTATGTAAAATAGAATCTGAGTCTAACACCGCTAATGCTTCTACTTTGAACATATGTAACTTACATGTCATAAGCTCATTGAAATTATTCTATTACTAGTTTGGAAATGTTGGTTGTTGATCACAAAGTAGTACTAAGTTGTCTTTTTTAATTCTGCCACTAGAGGGGGGCAAAGTCAGGAACATTAATATTTTTATGCAGCGTTCCAACACATAAGACAGATAATCAGTTTTATCACAGATTAAAAATGTTTGTCATATTATTAAAAGCAGCTAATAATAAAAAAAAAAGTAAAACCAAAAAGAGGCTATGAGTGATCATGATATACATAGCGATGGCTTTTGAATGTCACAGCAGGTTATTTCATTTAACAGCAGTCTTTCTTGGTATGGTCTTTGCTGATTTCTTCTTCTCCATTTAACAAAATATTATGTGAGATAAAGTGATTTTTCAAATCGAACAATCCAAAAGAAATGAGTTGGAAGCTTACTCACAGCTGACTGCATCAACTGGTAATGTGGCTGTTTAATACTTTTAAGTAAAAGCGTATACTCTAGTGATATGCTTATGAATATACTGTCAAACTCATTGTGTTACTTCACAGCCTCAACCAGTATCACTTTCTAATTTTCATAGCAGTATAAACTATGTATTAGACTGGAAGTTGATAGGTCTCACAGCTGAAGTTACCCTTTTACGGAGTTTTGTCATTTCTTTATGACTTATGGTACATTTGCTAGTCAAATGGGTGTTTTCCTCACTGTGGGAGGAGTGAATAAGGTAATTAGTTTCTCTGCATCCGTACTTTGCATAGACACAGTCCACCTACAAAGACACAGAGGCTTCCTCATCTCTTTCTCTTTTTGTAATGCAACAATATCTCAGTAAATAATCAGAAACTCTGCAAAACCTAAATATGAATGGTGTTTGACAGTTGACCTTTGACATCTTACATGTGGCTAGCCTTCCGCCAGCAAGTGACGACCACAGGGGCGAAGGACCGAAAGACGACGAGGCTGGGACGTGCACCGGAGACATGAAGCGCTCAAAGGTCAGACGTAAAAGGGAAATATTTTAATGCACAAGAGAATGTAGCTTCCTCTATTCTCTCCTCATGGTTTCTCCTTCCTCTTTTGCCTCTCTCTCTTCTGCCACTTACTGTTCATCTTAGTTTAGTCAAGGTAGGGAGGGGAGGGGTTGAGTGGGCAGGGCAGATGTTGGGTTTCCTCTGGGAGAGTTGAGGAGTCCTCACCTTGGCACAGATGAGCGCTAAAGGGCAGGTCATTTTGGCATAAAGATTCATGTAGCCAGTCCTGACTGCTTGTGTAAGTGAGTTAGGGAGTAAAGGAAGGATGGGTTAACAGCTTTCCTCAACTGTGTTGCCAAAGAAGGCAAGTACAAACTTTGGTGAATTATTTTCAACTAGTTGATTAATAGCACTTAAGCAATGCCTCATAGGATAGTAGTTGTTGTTTAATCTTATGGAAACCATGGATGTTCAGGGATCGTGATATTAAACGGAGAATCAAATAAATAAATGGGAGGAAAACGTGAGTAAATCTGTCTGTTTTGCTTAGTTAATGTCTGAAGTAATAACAAAAAATGTTATCAACAAAGCTTTCAGAAGTGAAAATGAGGATTTATTAAAAACAATAATGGTTCAAAAGTCAGTAACAGGTCAGTGTAGGTGTTATCCACGTCTGTGTGTTTTGTCCAGCTACTGGTGTTTGTAGTTTTAAGCAATAAGTTTGTTTCAGATTATTATCCCATTACTCAAATGTGTTTTCGTGTTGACATTTTGATTATTGATGAGGTGCTGCTTCAACAGTCACCTTTGTTCCATGCTGAGTGATCAGTCAGATTGTTTCATTTAGTGTCTTCTCTGTTGGTTATTTGTGGGACTACTCACATGCTGAGAGGTAGTCTGAGGAGAGCGTACACCGTGGCTATGCTCTACTTTAATAAAATACTTTAAAAAGTTTGGTAAAGGTTTTGTCGTATAGATGTAAACACTTTTGATGATTCAGACATAAACTCTTTTTATTATCTGCTCACAAAGGCAATGACCTGAGTTTATTATGAACAAAATCATTTGGATATATTCAAATTGTCTGACTTTTAGTTTCACTTGTAAATTATATGTTTTCATAGTTACTTTTCATGGTTGAATGATTAATCAGAAGATTAAGTTGTACCATTTAGTAATTAAAAAGCATCAGCAAAATTTCATAAGACCACTTTAATGAGTAAAGAATAACAAAGAAAGAAAGGTGAATTCAAACACAGGCAGCATGGAGTCTGGCACACAGTCATAATCTGCATCAGCCTTTGAATTACCATTTTATCCATCATATATGTTGGAAGTAAAAAGATAGATACAGAGGTGAATGTCATCACTCAATGTTATCAGTATGTCATTAACAACATGTAACCATTATGATTAAACTACTTACAATTTAATGAAAACTAACACAGTGTATTCTTTATTTAATTCCTCTCTGTGGTTTTGTGTCAACAGTGAAGATAAGCAGCACATAAATCAGCTTCCTAACCATCTCATTACAGAAACAATGACTGAATCCATGCACAGGATGATTTTATGTTATACTAATCAATGATGCTGTTAACTGCAGATAGTGTTTTGGGTTTTTTTGTGTTTGTTTGTTTTTTGTTTTTTTTTTAATACTAACTGACATAATGCACGGATGTTATGCACACTCATTACACAATATCCCATTGCATGGCTCTGAGCGCTCACCTTGCTCCATTGTTCACACAACTGTGTATGCAGGCAGTCCGCCTCCACCACTGAGTGCTGTGCCAGTGTGAACGTGTTCTTTGAGCACCCTTCTGAGCAATACACACATAGAACCACTGGGCTTTCTATGAAGCTCCACATTATATAAGGATCAGCCCAATCTTTCTCTTCCACACTTTCAGTTAGATAGCATTTGACTGCCATGGGACAGGTATGCTAAATGAATGCAGACGCATGTGTGCATTTGTCTTTTAATCATTGACTATTCTGGCATAGAAAAAGGCAGCCCAAGGCCACTGGTCTATTTCTGAACCCCTCCCTCCCTTTTACTTTTGTCCATCTCAGAGCCTGAGCCAGGAGCAGTTGGCAGACAAATCAGCAGCTGAGGACAGGTGAGTGTTTCACTATTAACTGGTGTGAACCCACAGGGTTTTCACACTGCCATCACTATTTAAGGTTTTAATGATTTATGTCTAAACAGAACTGTTTGCTTTGCATAAAACCCTTGAAGCCAAATATGTCTTCAGAATGTGTTTCTTGTCAACTGTGTATAATGCTGCAAAGGCGCAACGTCCGGTGTTTTTCAGCACGAGCCTGTTACCGATCCTGGTGGAAGAGGAGGAGAGTGTGCAGGACAGTACAACAGATGCTTCAATAGTGGCACCTAGCATGACAGGTGGGAAGGAAAGTGTGTGTCTATAAAGCAACGTGAAAAGAATCTCCCATGCCAGAGCTGAGTGTTTGTTGCCTTTTACATCCGTGTGTAACTTTGACCACCCACGCGTCTACTCATCTTTTCAGCGACAGACCGGTTTGCCAGCAGCAGAGTGGCCACGGTCTCTGAAAGCAGCTCTCCTCTGTCAGTTACTGGTCTGACCTTTACACATACCAGCCAATCAGGAAGCACCGCAGGCAGTGTGACCTCTGACCCCAGCCAGTTGGAGGACATTGCTTCAGCAGCCAAAAAGGACTCCCTCCCCTTTCATGGCAAAAATAAAAAGGAACTGGTAAGACCTACCTCATTCTCATTTTGCTCTGAGCAAACAGTTGGATGAGAAGTTTCACACATTAACCCATAAAGACCCAGTGCTACTTTTTGTGACCATTCCCAAAATATTTTTTTTTCTTTATTTAACCTTTCTGAAGTGATTTATTACTGTTTATTGTAATATTATCTTCTGTGTTTTTCTTTTTTTTTTTTTTGTGAAAAACTGGCATATTTAATTTACTGATCATGTACATGTTCATAAAAGCTCAGATTAGAGTTGAGGGTTATTAAATCAAAACTGAAGAAAAAGTGACTTTTAAAGCAAAATCTATCATTAACTGAACATAAACCCAGTGTGTCCATCCACTGTCATTTATCCAACTACATGGATTTTACTGGCGAATGTAGAAGATGACGGTGTTTCCACGTTCACTACGGAGCCTCTGAACGTCCAAATGGATCATATCTGATGACCATGAAAAGATGAAAAACTGCATTTTACACCAATTATTTACATGTATTGATAGGATTAGTGGATCAACAGGTATTAGACGTTTTAGATCAGTAGATAGTTTTAGTGGACAGTAAATGGTTGGGTCTTTATAGGTTGATAGCGATAAGTTCACCACTACCTTTTGTTGATCATTTATGTGGGGTTTTTGTTTGTATTCTGAGCTGTACAGTTACACTTATCAAAATTATCATGAAAAATTTAAGAACAAGGTGTAAAGTATGTAATTATCATACAAACTTTACATATTTTGCTTGATACATAAACAAAAATGTAAAAGTTTAATGGACTTTAATTTTTATCCTAGCTACATTGCGTAACAAATCTGGTTTTGGATTGGTTTCATAATCTTCATAATGCATCTTTAATGCTTTGTTTCACCACGCTAAGTTTACATTTCAGCTTGACACTGATATCGTGATTGAGCATGACGTCGGAAAGAAATGTTGTCTTTCCAGCTGTGTGAGTGAGTGTGTTTGTAGGGGAGAGAGAGAGGGAAAAAAAAAGAGTGCAGTTTCATTTTAGCTCCACTTAGGATCAGATCATTCAGAATCATGAGCCACCCAAAACAGCGGCTGCATTGAATCATCACACTCCACTTCATCATCTATGCAGCTGTAAAGAGAAAGGTAATGACAAGACCGAAATGGGAGTTGAGAGGAATGTGAAAGTGGAGAGATCAGAAGGTGAGAACAAGGGAGAGAATAAAAACTAAAGAAAGAAAAAAGCAGAAATGTTTGTCCGGACTTTGCAGGAGCTGTCACGCAGCATGGAGGCCATCAAAGATCACAAGATTCAGGAACCGGAAAGTCAGACCAGCACAGCCGCTGAGAAAGAATGTATGTATGATGTATTCTGGATACACTATTATATTGTCATTCACATAGCTATTATTTAACCACTCTCTTTTGATGTCAAAGAAAATGGTTGAACATTTACTCTTTAAAAGTTAAATAAGGGCTTGAATGCTTATTCCATCATTTTCAGGCAGGTAATGATTATGCTGTGATTCACATGCCTGTCATTTTTTTCTGTAGCTGAGACATTACTGATCTCTGACACTGGTGACACCTACAGAGAGGACAGGAACAGGTAAAACAGCAAATTATTAGTGACACAACTGCATATTTATACCTGTAATTATACAATACACAGGCTTGAATCAGGCTCTAATTGTTGCCTCTGCCTTCGCAGCGTATCACCCAATGACAAGGAGATTGAGGTATGTTTGCTATTAGAGTACTCATCACCAAACACAGCTCCAAGGTCAGATCAACAGTGGCAGTCTTGTTTTAGTTTTATATCCACCTAAATGTATTTTTAGGTCATATAAAAATCTGTTTAATTATTGGTGTCTCTGTCATCAGTCATCTGTTGCTTTACTTCAGTCTTCTGTATACAAGCCCTATCATTTTAGATATTAAGTTAGTGCTGCCTTTTCCACCATATAAAAATATCCGCCCAATATTTTTGAGTCATACAGGACAAATTGGTCAAACTTGCCTTAGTGGATCGTTCTAATAATAGAAACTGATCATAATTTCCTCAAATCTAAAGTTGTCTACAGGGAAGTGCAAGAGTTTTATAAACCATCTGTTGTTTCTTTTACACTTTTTGTCTTTGTCAAACAAGGAAATATTTTAAAGTCTTTGTGTCTCCATTTGGCAGGATAAAGTTCCACATTTATTTGTTCAGGAATAAGCACTGTCCCAGCTCATCTGTGCCTCCACCTCTTATTTCAGGCAGAGTTTCAGCGTCTGGCGCTGGGTTTCAAGTGTGACATGTTCACTCTGGAGAAGAGGCTCCGCCTGGAGGAAAGGTCTCGAGACCTGGCCGAAGAGAATGTACGAAGGGAGGTGTCCAGCTGCCAGGGCTTATTGCAGGTTAGTGTTTATTTACTGTTTATTTAACATTTGGCTGTTCCCCATAGGTTCTGCCCCCACGTATAATTCTCGTAAATAAAAGGTCCAGTGTAGTGTGTGTGTGTTTTTTTTCTTTTTTAGTGAATTTGTGCCTCTTGCTTATAAGTAATGCACAAAGCACAATTAATCTCATAACCATGACTAGTACTGGTACCCTTTAAATCACTTAAGTTTACCCTGCCATTGTACACAAATATTTTCTTTTTATTGAGTGAACTATCTAAAGAGATTTACAGGATTTCACATTGTTTTTATTCAGTAGATGTGTTTCCAAGTTGTTGCTTTGTTTTCCGTGGAGAATGGCGTGACCTCACTTGGCACTTTGCATGTTGTTTAAGCTGTGCATCACCTTACACTTCTGTTTAGAGTAAATGAAAGATGAATAAATCTGAGGCACACATTATGAAATTCTTGTTTTTTTTAATTCCTCATTTGTATCTGTGAAACAAATAAATCTTATAAGCTGTATGTTATTTTAAAACGTACACTAACTCATCTTAGTGTCTGCTTCTCATCACACTATCCCTAAATGAGCATAAAATGAATCATACAAATTTATGAAACAACCTCATACACTCAACAGATGCATATTAGCCACTACCATTGGTGATAGCTTATATATACACTGTTGCCCATAACATAATAAAATATTTTGTTACCTCTTCTCATGTTATTTAGTGACAATGTGATTTATTCTTGTTAAAGTGTAACTGGGGATCGGTATGTAATCATTGTACCTGATCAGAGGTGATTACTGATGTGTATAAATACTAATAAAAGAGCAATGTGTCTGAAAACAAAATCATTCCAACTTTACGGGCAACAGTGTATATCAACAGCTGCTAATCAGTGATATGTGGCGACACTGACAGGACGACTTCATAATTTTCACTGTTTTCTGTACCGCAGTATGAGTGTGGACGTCCATGTCGATGTTTTTGGAAGGAGTGAGAGATCATTCGGTATACGTCCTGTTCTAAAATCTGTATAATGCGTGTAATTCAAATTGTAAATGTAATTAAACTGGCGTGAGACTATAAGAGAAAGTTTTCAGGAAAATGGTTCTGGTATCAGATGCAATCATTCATTTTCTCTTTTCTCTGGTCCTTCTCAGGCTCTGACTCCTCTGTGTGAAGATGATAACCAGTCCATGGAGATCATCCAGAGGCTCCAGAAGAACCTGGATATCCTCATCCAGTCCATGACCAGAGTGTCCAGTCGCTCTGAGATGTTAGGAGCGATTCACCAGGTCAGCTTACTGTACATGTACAGAGTATGACGTGAACTGTATTTTCTCTTCTTGAGATGAAGATGATTCAGATGCGGATGATTCACCTGAGTCTCATATCTGTGAATGTCAGGAGAGTCGTATAGGTAAAGCAGTGGAGGTGATGATTCAGCATGTGGAGAACTTGAGGCGTATGTACACTAAGGAGCATGCAGAGCTGCTGGAACTGCGAGAGACGCTTATGCAGAACGAACGGTCTTTTGGATCGCAGACTGAAAGAGGTTGGTAGTGTTATGCATCATGCATATAATGCTTTTAAATACAATTAGTCACAGAAAAAAATTATCAGACCACCCTTAATTTCTTGTTCATTTTAATGCCTGGTACAACTAAAGGTACATTTGTTTGGACAAATATAATGAGAACAACAAAAATAGCTCATAGTAGGTTAATTTCAGAGCTGATATCTGTCCATTTTCCATGTTTTTCTTGATAATAACCAAAATAACTTAAGTTCTTACATCAATATCTATGTCTTTGTACTGACAAAAACAGTGCTTTTAGGCATTCCATGTTTTCTGTCTTTTTTAGTCACATGATACACACAGGAGTTAGTACTTCACTGCATAACCATTGTTTTTGATTACTTTTGATGGTCTGATAATGTTTTCCGTGACTTTGTGTACTGTGAGTTATTTTAGATTTATGCGGATGTTATTTTGCACTGATATGTAGTATTTTTACTTTAAAAAGTGCTGTAATAAAGGTCAGTTATCCAGGTTTTAAATTATTTTAAAAAACCTTTAAAATTAACCAGAGTAGGTCCTCTATATTAATATTTAAACAAATATGCGCTACAATAAAGAAGTCAATTCAGTTTTAATCCATTACAGTGCAATGAAAGTGCCATTTTTTTGTATATTCCTGTGTATGTTTGAATATTTTGTATTTAAATAGAAATTTGTCACTTAAACCAAGTACATCATAAGTGACTAATCGATGCATTTTCCCAGATGATTTCCGTGGCAAGAAACCGTCATCGTCACAGTACTATAAGGTCAGCTGCAGCCAGGCTACATATGATCTCATGACTGAATGACGTTAATAATATTCATATGTTTTAATGAAGTGATCTTTTTATGTTTCTCGTTAAAAGTCATCAGCCCGACGGGTCAGTATAGCGGCAATCCCACGCACAGGAGGAAACATGCACTTCGACATGGTAAGGATGACACCGTTTCTGATTATTTTAATTAGATGATTTGGAGAGGACCTTAAATTGCGTCTCTCGTACTTTAACCAAAGCTTGACTGAAGGGATAATTAGTGACAGTGTATGCTGCCCTGGTTGGGGGAATATTTAAAAGTGGTGGAACTAAAATCTGGGGAAACGCCATCATTTGAAAGTGCACGCCTTCCTTCTGCAGTTTTCTTCTCTTTGTCCAAAACAAAAGACTGAACATGAAGTTAATGACCTGACAACACTTTGTTTTTTCACCAAAACCCATCAAGCACTGCAGCTTTAAAGCAGTGATATTTTGCTTTTGTCAATGGAATTATGCATTTTGAAACATTTCCCTGTGGTCTACATGAACTGTAAATGCTCTGCTTGGGTCTGAATTCTTC
>JAPQRP010000029.1:32492608-32523511 GCA_037367295.1 Apogon hyalosoma | reverse complement strand
TAGGGTCCAAATACACAAATAAATGAACCAAAGACTAATAAAAGTGGGTTTAGCAAAAATATGACCCCTTTAAAGAATAATTGATCTATATCATTTTAGCAGAGCAGCACATTGATCACACTAATTTGCATAGAGTACAGACCTATGTATAATATGCGGCGTATTGCAGAACAAGACATACTACTTATGAGATCATAAAAACATACAAATTTAAACTAAAATATGTTTAACAAAGAAATTGGGATGGAGAAGTGATTTAACTCTGTCACTCTTCCTCCACACAGGCCAAAGCACAAGACGGTTCAGAGACTGAAAGTGAGAGACTGACCAGGCGATCTCCATGGTAGGTGTTGGATAAAGACTGTTTATACCCAAATCTCAATATGGGAGCACTGTTGTGTCAGGTTGTGAAGGTGAGGGTATAGTTAAAATAAAACCAAGAGCTGTGTTCAGATATCTTTGCGTCATGTCACTGATGTGAGTAAACCTGTGGGCTGTGGTTGATGTGTTTGTTTTTTTCTGAACGGCTGAGTCTTGCTGTTACATAAGGGTTGCTGTTGTTATGCCCTTATGTGATAATGGTGGTTTTCAGGAATGTGGCAGGAAAGAACATGGCTCGCCCCCCACTTAAACGCTTTGTTAGCTCTGCTGCCTGGGTTGACACTGAAGAGCCTTCTCTCATGATGAAGGGGTAAGAAAATGCCAAAGGGAAGGATACCCTGCTAGCTGTGTCACATGATGTCTTTTAGCAGCGGACCCAGATGCATAAAGGTGGCAGCTTTCAGGTGCTGTCCTAGATATTCACTGGAGAATACTTTGATGTTTTTGGGTTACAATTACAGTTAAGATAATCTCCAAATCATTGAAGTTGTTAAGGAGCCATGCGGTGATTGATAACCTGGTTAAGATACTTAATGTTGGGTTTTCATTTAACGTTACACATTTGTATTTGTCACCATTAAAATGAAGATCATTGTCCAGTAGAACCCAATTATTTTGCGAATGTAGATCCTACATAATACAGCACTAACAAAAACTACAAAAATAAAAACCTCTTTACAAATAATTAGATAAATAATCTAGCTTGATATCTGGAACTATACTGACTAAATGTAGACACACAGCTGGTACAAACTCAGGTTTGTTCTAACTGGTCCCAAAAGATAACAGCAGAGTGATGATGATATTTCTGATGGCATCCATCTTTTGTGCATCTGGTCCATGTTTGCTTTGGAAAGTATTTGCCAGGAGCTTAAATTCATTTGTTACATTTTTTTTAATTAATTTTCATTTTTGCCTTTGTAAAATATAAGGAAGAGATGCAGATATTTTGTTTGATACCATATAGCTTTCAAATGTTTGGATAATGAGAGGAAAATTTTGTCTTTCTTTTTGACCATAAAAGTCAAAACTGATAGTAGCCTACTGTCATGTATTTTTAATACATCCAAATATCTGAAAGGTGAAATTGCTGTGTGGGTTCATGGTATTAGATTGGCATTTGCATTGTGCATTTCAGGGCATGCCTTGCTTTATTGCAGAAAATAATTTTCAACATTGTTTTATCAGGGATCTCTCAGAAACGCCCACCTTTGTCTATAACAGGTGAATGTAAAACAGCAGATACATCAGTGGTGTACATGTTGGCATCTGCCTGCTTGGTTTGGCTGCACATGCATGAGATGTGCTTGTACGCATGTGAACATACAGAATTTGTGTGGTAACACCGCCATGCTTGAATTTGATTGTGCAAATGAACAGTGTGTTTGTGGATGCCTGACCCACGCATGCCCACAGGACATCCTGCAACAGCAGCGACTGCCAGCCGGAGGACGAGCAGAAGGAGGAACCGGTGGCAGAGAGGAGGAGGTCCAGTCTCAGTGAACTGGGCAGTAAACTCACCTCCCTCATTCTGCCCAACAAGACGTTAGTCCAAACAAATAAACACCACTAATCGACTGCAGCACCACTCTCTGCCAGCAAAGCTAAGAATCTCGCTGTGTTGTGGAAGAGTTCATCATTTAGCTATGCTGATGTTCCAATAACTGTCCATGTTTTCTGGCATATTTTGTATCTTATGTTTTATTCACATGGCAGACCCTCAGACATCAGTGCATGAAAATCTAGCCACTACTGTAATGTTTAGCATTTAACTTCAGCTATTTTCAGCAATGGTCTCTATAGAGCTTGAATTGACCTATTCTCTTGTAGGAATTTTAGATTTATGGAAATATATCATGAGCTTTATACAATATGTGCCTTTTTGATAATGCTCAACAGCAAATTATACATTTGCTAAGTACTTTTGTCAGAATTTCTATTTTTATTGTCTGTCAGCATATGGAACGACCTAAATGATGAAACTCTTATTCTGTTCAGAGCTGGACTAGCTTCCTCTTCGCTCAGGAGTGTGTTGTCTTTAACGGGACAATTTTACTCAAGACAAATCAACAAAGTCTTCCTTCAGCTGTTTACGTGCTTAAGATCAGTGTGTGAGACTAATAATATTAAAATATAATGATTTGTGTTCAATGCATGGATCTCAAGTTCCAATGTGCACTGTACAAAGCATCTAACAAAGCTGTGATAAATCATGTGTCATACTAACATGTGAAATCACCTTAACTTTTTTGTCTGCATACTGGAACTGTACTTTGGGGTGAACTGTATATAAGTTCATGTGCTCTTCTGAACTGTCCTTTCCTCCTTTCCTCCTTCCACTTCACTCAGGAGTCAGGATGAGCTTTTTGTAATGCTGTAAGTGAGAGGAGAATCCAGTGTGGAAAATGCTTGTGGATTCTATGTCTATCCAAAAAGCAATAAATGCATGCAAAAGGCTTGTTTCATCTGTAGGCGTGTCGTTCAAAGGCCGCTTCCAACCTTGACCTGACTATCATAATTACTATAGTGATTTGAAGTAGCACTCCAGGCCAAAATTGTCTGCTGTCTTTGCTTGACCATACCAGTGACCATTCAAATCCACATCCATGCCGTCTGCTCTGTGCTGTGCTGCTGACAGCTTTTTGATTATGCCAGTGAAGATGCTGTAAGGGGTTTTGCATCTTTCACAACATTTGAGATGTGTAAAGTGCGTATCATTGAGGCAAGCTCTAGATTTACAGCAAGCTGTTGCTAATTCACTGCCTGCCATTGAGTAAGTTACCACAAATGACGCAGTTTGTACAAGGCTGCTCTGAATTGCCATGAGACTTGATGATATACTGTGTCATTTTTGGTATCTTATGAACTCTTGCTAATCTAGTGCCATCCTCACTTTTTGGCATCTATCTACTTCTCTCTGCTTCAATTTAAATCCATGTTTTGCTGACACTGTATTTTCGTTTTACTCCCCATCTAGTCCAAGTCCCTCTTCCAGCCCTACAACTACAAACCCAGGAGTGGCCCAGTCTTTGTCCCATAGCCTGACCTCCTCCAGGGCAGCAGCTGCAGCAGTGGCCAGAAATGGCAGAGGGCTCTGGCTTTGGTTGGCAATGCTAGTGTTGCTAGCAGGTACGTAAAGTTGAGTCTGGCCTTTATGTCATGATCTCTTTGTATTGCAGCAATGCAGTTTATTATTTTAATGGCTGAGCCAATAACCTGAAGATATTCTTTAACAAATCAGTTCCTGAATTGTAATTTTTCAGTTCCACTGTTTGCATTGAAAGTAATGCTAGTTCACCTCCTGCAGGTCTCTTGGCACTTCTGGCCAGCCTAGTGATGCAACCTGCAGTAGATGCTGCGCCTGTTGGGACTGGGGACTCCTGGATGACCATCCAGCAGCTGCTGTGGCCCTACACAGGGCTCCGGCACAACGGACAACCCCCTGTCTGACCTGGGCTGAATGGTGCAACTGCCCATCAGCCCTTTGTTTGTGCTGGAGGAGGTGTTGACAGCAGTGTACCACTCTTGAACAGGGGCTGTACAGACATTTACTGGTGCCTGATTACTTAACAGACTCATTTACAGCACAGGCCTGGCCTCAGGGGATCGGTAACCCTATGGAGGATTTTATGCATCACATCACGTCACGTTTGCTAAATTAGTTAGTTTGTATGTATGTGTTTAAGAAAGGAAGCAATTAAGGGTGACCACAGATATTATCTTTTACTGTTGGGTGTGCTGCTGGTAACTTCTCAGACCTTGTGTGGTCCGTGAAAACCAAGTTTCATGCATTTGACACATATTTGACCAATCATGTCACAACTTCATCAGAATGATTGCACTGATTCTACAATTGACATAATGGACAGCAGTGGGCAGTTTTCCATCGACAAACATCATGGACAATGGCTCTGATTGTGCCAACACAGCTTTTTTTAAACACATTTCATGAACTTTGGACACATGGGACTGTCATAATTTATATTAGAATTTTCCTGTCATTTCCTTGTCGGTTGCAAAAATTTTTACAATTTATAAGTCTTTAAACACTGGTAATAAAGCATTCATTTTAAGTGTTTTTAAAATTTATATAAATGTATTAGTTTTGAGTGGAGATATGTGAATATGTTTATTTTTGTTAAATTATAATTCTATATCGTTATGGTCTTAACACCAAAGTTTTTTGTTTTGTTTTTTTATTATTATTATTTTCCTCATTGAGCTCTTGCTGTGGTTGTCACTGTTTCAACTTCATACACTTTTGTATGTTCCAAAGATGATGCGTGAAACTTTGCACAAATAAAGTAGCCAGTTCTACAACACAAGTTTGTGGTGCATCCAGAAGTACATTTTAAAGTTTATTGGTTAAAATGCTGTTTTGGTTAAGAAAACAAAAGGTTTAAGAATACATCAGTGGTCTGGTAGAACAGAGTAGACTCTGTACTGTGTCAACAAACAGATAATTAGACTCTCTGGTTCTTACAATGCCTTCACTGCTCATGTTGTCCTGAAGCGTGTGGATGAAGGTAGAGTGAAACTCGCTGCCAGGATAGTGGTCTGGACAGAAAGCATCACTGCTCTCTGTCATCTCCAGCTTCTGACTCCTCTCAGCCCCCAGCAGGTAGAGAGTCCACAGGTCTTTGGGCACAGGAGTGGGGCTAAGGTGCTCACACACCTGGCAGAGGAGAGCACAGGAAAAATTTAGCACGAGAGGGAAGAACAATTTGTGAAGCTACTGCTGTTTTCATCTGTCACAAAGCACTCCCTTCTGAAGAGATTCTTTTGTTCCTCTTCTTCCTCATTCTCTCTACCCTTATTTTCTGCTACATGTATTAGAACAAATGTCAAAACTGCTGGTGCATTCAGGTAGCACGACTTCCGGCTTCTCTTGTCATTGCATAAAAAACACCAAATTGTTGCCTATGAGGAAGTGGTTGAGATGAATTTATGTGTGTGGCTGGCGGAGGGGTGGAGGGGGGCTTGTGTGCACGCTCCTCTGCTAAAGACTTTAGTTTTATCCACATTGAGAAGAAAGGGGGAAAATATTGAAAGGCTGCAACATTTAATGGTGAGGGAAAAAAAATACCTGCATGACCAGATGCTGTGGTCCACATTTGGCATTCCACTTGCTCCATGAGAAAGCGCAGGCAGAGGCGAAAAGAGCCATCTGTTCGTAGGCAGAATGCTCTGTGAGTGGGTCCTAAAGAGTAGAGAAACCACGAAGCACATTTTGTAACACTGGAAAGTGTGGACTGAAATGAACCAAAATGTAAATGACTTGGTAGTGAAGGTCACTCAAAAGTAGAAGTGCATATTCTGAATTTGATGTTTTATTTTTGCACAGAGCCATTAACATCACTGTTGGGGTAGAAACATGAACCATGCCTATCAATGTGACACTGCATGCTGCCAATTTAAACAATGTAGTCTTTCAACTGGTGCCTTGAAAGGAAATAGATATCATTTTATCTTCCATTTCTTTTGTTTCTACATGATCTGATAACCTGTGAGCATAAGTCATCATAATTTTGCAATACTGCACTCATGCACCAAATGAGTCCAGCGTAGCATGTTTTGCTTTTGATTACAATTAGGAGATGCTGACCTTACTGTAGGTGCTGACATATTTTTCAGTGAACTCATTCACAAACACATTGATCCCTGTGTTCAGCATGGCTCTCTGTAAGGCGGGCCCACTCATCCACTTCCCTGTAAGGTGAGAAAGACCTTTCGCCTGGTCTGACTGCAACATACACTGGTTCCTCTATAAGTCAAACAGGTTAAAAAAAAAAACACACAATCTAATAACCAGACTGCACCAAATGACACTACACACAATCACTCACTTTCCTGTGTCTGACCTGGATGGTGATGCTCAGGTCAATGAGGGCTCCCTTTATGCTGAACAGAGCTGAATCTTGGCCCAGTGGTCTGAGCTCCCAGCTCAGGAAGGGAAAATTGGCGTAATTGTCCTGTACTAGAACAAAGGCTTGGAAAGAGTCCATCTTGAAGGATATCCTGGACTCTTCCTCCTTGTAAGAGATGTCAGTGATGCCATCCATCCTCCACTGCTTCCCTGGATAAGTAATCCGTTATAATTCCCAGCATGTTAGACACTTAGATTTTCAATGTCATCTTTAACTTGAAATGTTTTTATGATGGATTTATTAGTATCAGTATTAGTATCGGTATTGATCATGTATAACTCTGGAAGAGACCACTCCAAATTTCCAGACCTGGAAGTTCAACAAACGGTCATAGGTCATGAAATGTGATTAAGTGGAAGATTGATGGGTACAATCCATCAGACAAAACAGAGCTGTAGACATTTTTGTGTGAGGAGTGGCATAAAGAACATGTCAAGATGTACGAAAGCTGTGACTGATCATCAGGGTTTTTCCACCACTTTTTTTCAGAAGGTTTGGAAACACCACCTTTTTGTAATTCAGTTGTCATTTTCTTAAAATAAATACTCAAAATGACTTTTTTAATTTGGAATTTGAAATAAATATTGTCAGTAGTTTCTACAATACAAAAATGTGCATCCTATTTACAACATTTTTATTCATACTTGAAAAATCATTGATCGGTAGCCCTTTTGTTAGCAAAAAACATCATAAAGACAAGTGATAATACAATAAAAATATAAAATATAGTTAGACTCAAATTAAGTGAAATATAAAATACATTTTTATAAAACAAGCACAAATATAGGAAGGGAGGTTTAAAATATTTTTTTTTTAAATGGCTGGAAGGGACACATGTATTTAATTTTACTATAAGTAATTAAACCAGTGGTCTCTGTTTTTTCCTAAGTTACAGATTTGGTCTGTCCTACCTGCAGCATCCCAACAAGCTACTTTTGGGGTTTCCAAGAACACGACAGAGTCAGGCAGCATCACAGACACCCCAACTGAGGAGCAGCTGAGGGCCTCACTGTCGTCTAATTTACCAGAGACTGATCCTGGAATCTGGGACTGCTCATTTGGGTAGGGAAATACCTGCAACCCTGTGTCCAAAATCTGTAAAAACACAGTCAAGGGAGGGTGATGGGTGAGGTTATGTATGTAGGGGCGGAACCTGTTGTAAAACATGTAGAGAACCAGTGCTCTTCTTCTCACCTGTCTAATTACCCAGCCATTGACCTTGTGAGCCTGTGGTGGCAAGCGGAAAACGTCATAGAAGAAGACTCCACCGAGAGGTGTGTACTGCATCAGGTCCACCACTGTCTCTCTGTGATCTGTCATCGACGGTACGGCTGAAGAAGTTAATTCTCCATCAGCTAAAAATACAAGACAATTGATGAATGATTAGCTTTTCATCTGTCTTTGCTTTGGATCGCATTCTTTGGCAAGAGAATTTGTTAAAAGCACAATTTGTAATCGATGAACCATATACATCAAACTGCAGACTGATGACCATTCACAATACGTTTACTCTGAGTCGAACCTTTTGCTTCTGTTCATGCTGGATTTGCTCTGGAATGCAAACAACACTTAAACACTTAAAAAACGTTTAAGTTCCTAGTTCTTTTCTTGTTTTAGTCTAGGTGTGTATGGCACATAAACCAGTCTGAGTACCAGCATGTTTTCACCCAGTGTAGTGAGGCTCTTTCTGTTTACATGTGGATCATCAGGATATTTCAGGCTTGCTGTCTTACCACACAGTGTCTCCATCTGTGTTGGTATCTGGCTTTGCTGACCTTCTACAGGCACGGTGCTATTTGTCCTTGACTGAAGGCTGGCTGGACTCTACAAGACACGCACAAAGATTAAAACCAATAATAATACTAATCTATGAATCCAGCTGGAGGACCTTACCTTCCCCCCTACAGACTCTTGGACAGACGTTTCTTCTTCATCTGCTTTTATTTGCAGCACAGTGTCGTTTTCCTTCACCTCTTCCTCCTCTTCTCCTTTTGTCTCCTCTAGGTCTACTAGGAAATCATCACCTCCTGCAAATGACCTGTTGCAACGACCATGAAAAGTGACTATTAAATGACTGCAGAATTCAGTAGTAGCAGTACTAAAATCACAATCCAACAGAGACCTGTGGCTGGGTGTGTGTATTTTCAGGTGAGTCATCCTGGCCAGTGAGGACAGGTGATCGTAGTGTGTGTGGAGGATCCGCACAGCTATATCTTTCACTGCCAGCTGCTTGGGGAGCTCAAAGCCTAGGCTGACCTCTTCAAAGTTAAAGCCTTTAAACCTGGATGAGCCAGTTGGAAAAACAAAAAAATGTTAGCTGTTTTAGGAATCTATCATGCAGTGACCTGTAAGAAAAAAAAAAAAAGGCCTACATAGTTACAAAACTGGAATCCACATTTCCTAAGGTGGTGGACTAGAAATAAGAGAGAGTGAGACAAGTGAAGAGGATCACTGGCTTCACTGGGGTCCAAGGTTATAATAGTTTGGGATTTTTCATTATAGTTTAGTTTTACTTAGTTTTGACTGTTTTTTTTCTCTAATTCGGTTCGTTTTAATTAGTTTTTAGAGCAGGTTTATGCTAGTTTGTATTAGTTTCCTTTTTTTTTTTCTAAATGCTTAGTTTAAGGGCGTTTTCACACAGCGTACTCGAGTCTGTATCCAAGGACGCTGGACCCCAAAGTCCGCTTAATTTTATCCATGTGAATGCAAACGTTCCGTGCTCGAGTACCGTACCCCAGTCCAGTTGAGAAGGTAGTCCCGGGTACGGACTGCCCGGACTCCAGTACGGTACGTTGCTGTGTGAACGCGATCCGTGCCCAAGACCGGAAGTGACCTAACCACCACTCCGACAATGGAAGTGACTTAATCACCACGAGACCATAGATGGCACTCCTTTTTTTTTTTCAGTAACTTTTAGTAACAATTCTTAACATACAGTCTTAACAAAAACATAATAAAAAGATACATTCACTTGACACATCTTTAAGTCAAAACTGTGAAAGATGAGACAAGAACAAAAGATAAACAAAAAGAAAATAACAAAACAACTCTCAGGGGTCTGCTACACATTAAATTTAAACTCATGATATAATTTAATTGTTTTGATTAATTTATTCTTCTTCTTTTTCAAATTTTCAGTGGTGTTGCAGTAATTTTTGAGATCTGTTATTCTAAATTTGTAGAAGGAGGGTATATTTTTTTTGCCAAATCATTTTGTTTAAGTAATATTTTTCTAAAAATAATGATTATATTATTTATATATTTTTCATTAGCTGATAAATTTGGATTAATGACTATAAGAAGAATTTCAAATTTGCTCGGTAAGACTTTTTTTTAATCTTTGGGGAAATTTATTTTTGTAAGTGAAACCAATGGAAGAAACATGAAAACAATCAACAAATACATGTTCAATAGTTTTACCCTCACAGCCACAGAATGTACAAATATTGCTCCAATTGGAAAAAAAAAAAAAAAAAGTACAGATATTTGCTTTTGAAGGGTAATATCCATAGATGGCGCTCCTGTTGTCTCTTTAAAAAGCCTCAACATGTGCTCGCCTTATCGACCAAACCACTCGGTGATATATCAGGGACAATGACAGTCGCTCTTCTTCTCTTTGTCTCAAACAGGCTAACAGCACGCTTTGTGAAAATGCCTTTAGTTTAGTTTTAGTATTAGTTTTTTTTTTTTAATATCTTTTATCTTCCTCGCCGTCGTATTCAAAGAAATCCCATACAGGACTCTGCTTCTTTCTCCCAGCTTTAGTCTCCTTGTTTCCAAGTAGAGTGGGGATGAGAAGAGACTCTAAGCAACAAGTGATGAGAAGTGACAGACCGTGAAGTGCTGTCAGCTAAAATTGCTCAAGCAAAATACATCGATTTCTTATCAATCCGACATTGACAAAGACAAAAACAAACGGAAATGTATCCGTAATTTTTATACATTTTAGTTAGTTTTGTAAACACACAATTCAGTTTCATTCATTCATTTTCTGAACCCGCTTTATCCTCACTAGGGTGACGGGGGTCGCTGGAGCCTACCCCAGCTACTGGTGGGCGAAGGTGGGGTACACCCTGGACATGTGGCCAGTTCATTGCAGGGTTGACATATGGAGACAATCACTGTCTGTTACGTCCCGGCCTAGGGGTGTACCAGGACGTACATAATATTTGCTCTTAAACCTCTCCCAACTCCCAAGTTACAAAATGCCAGCGCAAAAAACCATCTCAATTCACAATATTTATTTAACAACACAAAGAGGATAGGGAAGTGCTCATATAAAATAACAAACCAAAGTCTTCTTCCAAACAAAAGGTCTTATCTCCAAAACTAATGATTAAAAATAAAATACAATAACTGACTTAAACTCCCTAAACAAAACAGGAGAAAACGTGAAAACAAAAAGAGCCACCCTCCCCTACCAGAAAACTAAAGACTATTTCCAAAAGACTTATTTACAACGATCAAAACTACTATTAACAGAAAGCATCTATCGAAGTTACTAATTACAAATTAGTAAAGTGACTACTAATGCAAAGATCTAGCAAAGCCGGCCGACAAACACACAGGATCCGGTTGGGAGTTGGCAGAGCAGAGAGCGAGATGCTGGATCCACAGCCATTTAAAGGGCAGCTCATCAGGGAAAACAGCAATCTACAGCTTCCTGTAAAAACTAAACAAAAGGACACACCACCCCTACAGGGCTGGAGGAGAAATACACACTCAGAAGCACACAAACAGAGATTATGACCCAGGGTCATAACACTGTCACAATCACATCTATGAGCAATTTAGATTAACCTATCAGTGCATGTCTTTGGATGGTGGGAGGAAGCCGGTGAAAGTGCAAACTTCACACAGAAATGTCCCACCCCCATCAACTAGTGTTGGAATCGAACCCATGTTCTTGCTATGAGGCACAAGTGCTATCCACTGCACCACCATGTCACCTCACGTTACAGTCTCAGTTATAGATTTTTCTTTTAATAATGGTTTTTATTTATTCCAGTTTAACGAAAATGTATTTTCAATTCTAGTTTTCACCCTTTCATTAGTTTTTGTTAACAATAATAACCTTGCTGGTGTCATCAGGTGTTTCACAAGTGTTTTGAATGATTAACCCAGAACACCTCCAGAGGGCTCATCGGTAACCCCTAGCATCCCAGGTGTGCCCTCCTCGGCTCATGATCCCCCCTTACTCGGCTACTGTTGCTGCTTATAGGCCCAGACACTGTTCTTTCTCTTCATTCAGAGCCAACAACTAGACTAGCATTGGAGAAAGATTTAACAATCTGCTGCCAGGCCTGTCCTTGCATTCCCAGGTCCTTCAGCAACCTGATTGCCGAGTGTCCAACAAACCCTCTACACCCAACCATCACTGGGTAGATCCTGACTTTCCACCTGCGCTGTTCTGCATCAGCTGCCAGCTCTGAGTACTTCAGGGTCTTTCATTCATAGGCCTCCTCCACAGAATCCTCCCATGGCACTGTGAGCTTCACTAAGAAGGCAGTGAGAAGGGTGGAGGACCAAAGGACAAGGTCAGGCCTGAGGTTTGTTATTGCGATCTCAGTGGGGAAGCACAGTCGCTCATTTAGATGTGCTAATAGCTGCCAATCTCGTGCTTTGTAAAGCAGGTCAGGATATGGGCTGGTAAGAAAAACCTAAGTTCCTTGGAAAATTATACTGAAAATAATGTAGAAATAGTTAAAAACTCATTTTATAGAAACATATTTCACTCAGTTACCTTGGATTCTTCTTGATGTTGGCCCAGAGGCAGAGTGTAACATTCTCATCTTTGACCACAGTTTGCATGTTGCCTGTTTCAATGTCAATATTTGCGCTGGCTTCCTGAAACAAGAGATGAAATCCAAAGAAATGTGAGAAAATGGTGTACATATACATGTGCTGCCAGACATTTGGCAAAATTCAACAAATACAACTTTACAAAGGCAACCAGTGTATATAATAAAAAAATGCATTTATGTATATTCTGCTTTGCATTATGATGTGCAAGGCTATAAACGTTTATTTTTCTTTACCTTAAGAATCTCCTCAGTGGCAAGGTTGTGTTTAGAATGAATTAGCTCCTGCAGATCTATGAAAGCCTCCTGGTACTTCTGGCCTTCTATGAGATCTGTACCATCTCTGTGAAGATCTTCAAGCTCATCGGTTAACTGTATGGGACCATTTTGTCAATAATTGTCTTTTATAGTAATTTTTTATCATCATCAAATCATTTGCATTGATCAAAAACTGAAAATACAATGTGCTTCAAATGATTGCAATAATATTAAAATGATTAAAACATGTATATAATTTTCTTTTGGCAGCAAACGTTTGGTGTTTTTACATAATATTCAAACCTTATAACAACTTCAATATTTGTGTTCTGTATTGAACAGTCAACTGTTTCCAAGACAGATACACATCTACACGTCATACAGACCTGTAGAGCAACTTTACACTGCTCAAGCACATGAGTGATGTTGACCTGTGGATCATCCCTCCATAAGCTTATATATGTGTTGATTTCCTGCTGTGCTGCTGGGTCTGGTGTCCCATCGCAACGCATGTATCTCTCCCACTGGACACAAAGCACATACTGTTATAATCAGTCAAAGTTGAAATTATCAGTTGAAGTTGAACTCGTAGTGGGACTCTGAAGCAAAGTATCAATGTGTCATTTTCACTTTTACTAGCTGATGCACATGAAACAAAAGCACACACCTTGGCTTTCTCTGCAGCATCATCTTTCCAATTTGTGACTGCAGTATGGTTCTCTTCCAATAGATGGCGGAGTTCGTTTAGCTCATCCTTTCTTCGCTCTGAATCCTATTATCAGAATCATCCAATGAAACCAAAGTTGTATCAGTGTGTCAAATGACTGGCATGAACGCATTCTGTAACAAAAAAAAATAAAAAAAATCATACCTTTAACTCAAGCTTTTCCAACTCCTGCTCCTTTCTTTCTCTTTCCTGCCTCTCCTGTTCCTCTCTCTCTGCCTGGAGTCGGGCTTCCTCTACAAACCAAAAAACACATGGAATATACACATACATATTCCCAGTGTGCTGAAGCCCACGATTTGCCTTTGGAATAAAATATCTGTACATCACTGTAAAACAGACGAACCGTCTACTCACTGAGTCATTGTGTGCACCATTTCTATTTATACTTCATTTCACTTTACCTGAGATTATTTACACTTACACTACTCACCCTCTTCTTGCAGCTTCCTTTCCTCTTCTTCTTTCTGCAGCTTTGCCTTCTGAGCCTTGGTTAGCTTACCTTGCTTTTTTGATGACTGAAAAGCATTCAAATATTGTAAATCAGTGTTTAATAATGACAGCTTAGTACATCTTTAGCTGGAAATGGGCACATTAAAGATGTTCACACAATGAGAGTACATCCCTATGTGTTACTGACAAGTAGAAGAAGCTTGATGTACTCTATTCCTGACAGCAAAGCTATGTCCATGAGATCAGTGTAGACTGTCTGCTGCTCATACCATTCTTTTCTTGGGTGGCTATCATTCATAGGAGAAAGTAGAGACAGAGTTACAGAATGGCTGAAAGTTATAAGAAAGCACATAAGAGCTGGTAAGAAGAAAACAGTTAAAACAAGGAGCACTGAAATTGTACTTCTTCAAGGTAATTGCAAAACAAGAACGAGAAAAGATGGAAAGCCTTTACATTAGGGTGACCATATTTTGATTTCCAAAAACAGGACATTTGGCTCCGCCTTGAGATACTTGATCACATGCTATATAAGTACCGTAGTATTCTGTGCAAAGTGCCTATAAAACCAGAAGAAAACAATTCAGTGAACAAGGCTGCTTGGAATTATTCCATTATTCTAGCTGCTGAAGTGTCACAAAGGCTGCTGTGTGTATGTACTTGTGTCCTTTTTTTAAGTTCATATTGGTTCAGGTTATTCATAATTTATTGTTAAAGGATAGTTTGTTAATGTATATGATTTCATAATTTAATGGGGGGGGGGCTGTTGCATTATTCATAGGCATAATACAATTTTTCCCCACATTAAACCAAGAAGAAAATTTGGGGTCCTTATTTATAGGTTATTATGCTATTTATTTGAGATCATAACTGGTCTGAATGAGTCCCCTGAACTAAACAAATCTGACCCCTCTGACTCTTAATAACGTCAGTATATTTTTTTCACTTTGTAATTTCATACTGTGGGCCAGATTGGAACCTTTGGCGGGCCGATTTTGGTCCGCGGGCCGCACGTTTGACACTCCTGCTATAGCGCGTCTATGGACCGGTCCATCCATCCCCACATCCACAGGCTGGTGTGGATCAGTGCCTTTCACTGCCCTAATGTCCCATATGTCACTGGCAAGAGCAAAGTCTTTTCTTCCAGCGGGATTTGGAACTTTTCTGATTGCACCAACAGTGCGGATATAAAGAGTTTTTCCTGTGAAAAACAATGAAAACCGAACATTTTAGCTAATTTATAAAAATCGTCCGGACGTGAAAAGAGGACGTTTGGTCACCCCAAGCTAGCTTACCAAACTGGTAAAGTCTGTAGTTTAGGTTCGTTACTAGACTAAATACCCATGTAGGAATCATTAACAGTATTACAGTACTTAAAAAAAAAACAACTTGTGTGACAGTCTATAGGAGATCAATAAAATCCTCTTTCAGTTAACTGCTGTCAGATCTAGCATTAGGATCGTAAATCGTGTGACACAGTACAGCATTAAAACACAGCAGGTGAGCTAGACACCTCCGCTTGGAGTACCTAACAAGGGCTTTTCTTTAATAACCAGCAGTTTTTACTATTTTTTAAACACAGACTTGTGCAATAACGTTTTATGAGAGAGTAAGTGAACTTTATGAAACGAAAACTCACCATAGCGAAGCCCAACATACTACAGCATCCAGGTAACCATGGAAACTTTTGCGCATGCGTGTACAGGAACTCACGCATGGCTGTTTTTATGATACAGTTTCTGTGTATAAACATAAAACTGCTCAGAAGCCAAAACTGCAATGATGGAACGTAGAAATTAATAATTTTAAGGAAGGAGATAGAAACAGAAAAAAAAAACTGTTATGGGCTAAAATTTGATTGAATAAATTCCTCAAAGACCAGCTTTCACCGGGTCGGCTGTGTGGTGTTTTATTTTGTACAGTCTGCTAGAGTTTCCTGTCCTCGGAGACTCTCCACCGGAAGTGTCCCCTCGGCGTGGAGGTGAACCGCCAGATGACTCCACGAAGGACGGAGACGTTATTGTCAGTATTGTAATACTCCAATAAATGCAACCAAGGTAATAGAACGTGCAAGAGTGAATGTACCGGTTAATGCATTGGTATTTTCAATTAATTTAGTCTGAGTTAAATGCGAAACAGGAAGCTAGCTGTTTAGCCGAAACTAACTCTGTTGCTAAACCAGTAGTGTTTCCCAGTTCAGACCTGTTTTGTTGTGTGTTTATATGTCTATGTAAGATAACAAACGACTGTTACGCGTAGCAATAATAGTAATATCTGTATTCATACTGAAGTTAGCTGCTAAATATCTGCTACAGCAAAGCAAACAGCCCCTGACACATCCACCCTGTTGTAAACAAGTATCCTGTTTGTGGATGGACTTTCTTATAAAATACAAGTTTAACAGTATCTGACTGGGTCCTTCCTGTCAGTTATTACCTTCCTCACAAATTTAGTTATTCATGATGGCAACCTCTCACAAATACATGCATTTATTGATAGAAAAACAATAGCTGATTGTGTTAGTTAAAACATAACAGTACACAGCACATCAGAGATTCATTTTCCTTTAGCACACAGCTTTTTCATTGTTTTTGTCCCCTTATCACACTTAACACTTTGTCTTAACACTGTTTCAGGCATCTGAGGTGCCACCCTCCTGCTGATATGGCCAACCCTTTAAGGGGTGAGGTTATTCGACTTTACAAAAATGTAAGTGAGGTTGTCAGTGACACTCTGGCTCCATACTTTTCCCTGCAAAAATGTTTCAATATTTTGTGTTTTTATTTCTCCCCCCTAGCTGCTTTATCTTGGCCGGGAGTACCCCCAGGGATCTGCTTATTTCAGAGAGCGCCTGAAGTCAGCCTTCATGAAGAATAAAGATGTGACAGACCCTGAAAAGATCAGGAAACTGGTGGCACGGGGCGACTTTGTCATAAAAGAACTGGAGGCTCTTTATTTTCTTAGGAAATACCGAGCCATGAAAAAGAGGTATTACGAACCAGAAAAATAAATGACATATATCACAGCTTCAGCATATCTTTCATATACAAAATACTTGCTAGGCAAAGAGTATGGTGCATCTAAGAAATAATAATAATGATATGAAAAATCTAATAATGTAAAGTTTAAAGAGTCAGTGTCCTGTACAAAGTGGAAGCAGCGCAGATGCTTTAGTTTACTCTGTAAGCAGGTTCACTCATTTCTGAAATGTTGAATTGGCAAGATTACAAAGAAAATGTTGCATCTAGGAGCTATCCCAATTTTATTTATATATATATATATATATATATATATGTATATGTATATAAAATACTACTTTTGTTTTTAGCTGGAAAAGACTGCACCACCACAAAATGAAGTGTAATGATTGATTTATTGAAGTAAAGGTTTAGACACATCAGTCTCAGACTCTGGAGACAGCCTGAAGGAGGGCGTAGCAGAGCGTTCTGCAGGAAGGCGTCTGAATATACCCCAGTGAGGTGTCTAGAGTCTTGTGGTGGTCGGTGGAGTTAGGATGGTGGAGGACACCTGCCAGACGATGAAGAGACAATGAGTGAAAGCTCCCCTTTGAAATGAAATGACACATGATAGGAGGTCTGAAAGCATGTAGTGACTGGACGATAAGGATGATGTGGGACACGGGAACGCAGGAGAGGCTGACAGTAATTGGCAATTATTATATTTTGAAACAAGATCCTTCACAGATTTGGTTGGAACTGTAGTGAACATGTTTACATAGTAAATTAGTTCTTCAAGCCAACTTTGTACAAGGCAGCTGTATACATTTTTTGCTTTTTCACATTATTCTAATCACAGATGCACTTTACAGCAGCCCCTAACAAGTCTAACAGTGATGTCAAATTCATCATAACCTTTCAGTCTTTATCAAACAGTTGTTTTGTGTAAAGACTTGCCTGAAATGGAAATGAAGCATCTATCTGTAAACAGTGCCACAAAGTGACAATTATGTGGTAGCTATCACATAACCTCATTTGTATCACTGAAGCTATACCACTGAATCACAACTTGCTCTCTCAGGATTTTAAATCACAAATTCTGTATGTGTGGCATCGATTCACATTAATTATCTACAGTTTTTGGTCTGTGGTTTTGGTTGATTTTTAATTATGCCAGGATCAACATTTCATTGGTCTTTCAGTCAAATATTTGTTAAATGCTCTAGTGATAAACATCCACTGGTCTGTTACAAAAATTGTTGATAATACACTGAATGTCAGAGCTGTAACATTTAATATTCCTTATTTGAGTGTATAATTTTGAAAATGCATGGTCAGATCTCATGAGGAATGAATGTACGTAACTATGAATCATTGTTACTGTAAGCTCTTTGTTATATTTATTCTGGAAACTGCCCTTTTTTGTAATATAAAGTCAAAAGAAAATTTTTGTATTCAAGGAGTATTCAACTTTTTACATGCAATTTTTTTCAACCTCATTCTTGACATGTTAAGTTGAAGTACAGCACTGTATTTTCAAGCATTGAAGAGATTAGGCATCATCAGTGATTACAAATTTAATTTGAGCAAAGTATTTAATGTGTTTAAAGGTTGTAGTTTTTTCACCATGCTGTCTACCATTTTATTTATTTATTTGTTTATTCAGCAGGGACGGTACACATTAATGAACATTTCTGTAAATGTGCCAGTGTTAGCAAAAAAGCTATTTTTCAGCTGTTGTCCCTGGGCAAGAAGTGCCAGCATTCATTAAATTAGCAACATTTTAAAAATTAAGGCTTCACCCACACATTATATAGCATTAGTTCACTACACATACACAGAATACACAGTTAACCTTTATGTGTTAGTTCAAACGCCTGGAGGGACATTGACGCATCATTAAGTTCATCTCAGTGTAAGAGCAGGATTTCCTTTTTCTTTCATGACGTCAAGAAGACTAGAGAGAAATTAAGTGGTTAACAGTGTACACATGCACTGGTTAGCACTTACTTTGTTTTTGATATACTTAAATAGATAATAGAGAGTTGTGTCTTCCTTCAGTAGCATAAGGTTGGTTTCTGTTTTTTGCCTGTAGCCTCCTGAAACATAAGCACACTTGCATGTCAAAGTCATTAAGTCATTTGTTATCCAGATATTTTATTCATATATACCTATAAAAACAAGTAGAAAAAGTAGACATTTTTTTTTTCTTCATTTACCTGTTAACAAACTGACTACCAGTCCTACAATGATGGTTGTTAGAGATCCAATTGGACAGAAGTAAAGGTAAGAAGGACAGGAGCTGATATTTGCCACAGGATTCCTGGTGACAAAAAGATACCATGTTGTGTCACAGTAGCTTGAAAAGTAACATAAAATTAAGTTAACGCAAAATTGGTCACACGATAAGAAATGCCATATAAATGATTTTGGGTCCGATCAAGCGAAAGTGAACATCAACATGAAAAAGTCAATTTGTACACATCATTTATCAAGTGGGCTCATTTTTTAGCTAAAGATCTCTATTTTATGGAACTGTTTATTAAAAATATCACCTGTACAAAAAAGTTACAACTGATTTTATTGATTGTACATTTTACACCATAGCCCGAATTTGATGCTAAAAATTATATCTAAAAAATTTGAAAATTTATTTAATCTGTTGATTATATAGATGATTATTAAGTTTCAAGTATTAGAGTTTCATTATTTTGTGAATATTATTGATATTTATGAGTTTGAACATTTGTGAGTTGCTTACAAGGCCCTGTCCACATGTTACCACAAAAATACCAATTTTAAATTTTCAAGTTACTTATAATTCAGATATTTCAGTGAAACTTTCAGAAAGTAATGATCTTTTGATACATTTTGGGTGATGCGTACAACGGTAAAGAGTCGTCCACGTGTTACTATGGCAACCTGTCCATGTGTTACCACACTCTCATGTCAATGAAACAGACTTTTCAACATTTTACTCCAAATTTTATTTTCAGTATAGATGAACATAATAGCTAAAAGGTTTTGTTCTACTTGATATCAGTTTCTTTCTAGAACCACGTTTTGAATGTGTGTAAAGCTTAAAAAATTGCCGTATGTTTCAAGTCCACGTGTTCCCAAGCAGTAATTTGACATTTTTCACCTAAAAAGTTTATCTCCCCAAATTTTTTTGTATATAATACTAAAGTGCTTATAAATACCTACTCAAATATGTAGAATACCTGCGTATATGTTACTCTGCTTACATGACAGAGACTGTTGAACATGAAATGTGTCCACGTGTTACCGTTTCATTGGACCCTTTTATAGAACTACTATATCTGCAACAGCATTACATATAAAATAATATCTACAAATTATTGTACAGATCAGGCTAAGTGTCTTATCATTTCATCACAACATAGTTTTGAATTAGTTTGCAGAAGTTTAAGGGTTCGGGGTTCAGTTATTGATAGACAATTTTGCTGAATTGTTTTTTTAGTCTTTTGTGTCTGATGCTATCATGCATACTCAACACTGTTGCTCTGTCCTGGAGTTGAGGTGATGTAGCTCGGCTCTGTGGGCAGTGCAGTGGAGGTCCAATTCAACAAGGTCTCAGTGGTGAAGTTACAGCCCTCAATGCTCAGAGGTAGACGTCGGTTCATCTCAGGAGAAGTAGGGTATAACAGGGATAACGCGGTCATATATGAAGCCATAGCAAACCCTGATGCAAGACCAGACAAAGCTCCCTACAGGAAGACATCAATGTGGTAAAACTCCTTTGCAGTAAAAACTGATGCATTTGCTTCCAGTAACAGCCATAACATAATTTACCAAGGTGATCAAGTAATTAAATTCACAGACAAAATGACTAGTGGAAGCCATGCAAGATGAGCAGAGGTACTTGTTTGCAATATTGGATTCATGTCTTGTGTAACATCAACGTGAGTTAATAGGGTTGCACTAGAAAAGAAGAAACTACTTAAATGAGAACAGACTTACTTTGGAATTTGCAAAGGGACAAAGGAACCCAATTAGGAAAATGCCAAGAAAAGGACCTCCAAGAATCCCATTTATACTCATAGATGCCTGTTTAAAGAGACACACGTCTAAAGCTCTGCCATAAAATGTCCCTGATTTCACATTATGTACAGTGAACACATCATTCCTCCTTTAGATATTGTTTTAATTATTTTATCGACTGTACTTGCATGATCCCTCCCATGGCTGAGGCCAGTGCAGCCATGCAAGTGCATAAAACCCCATAGAAGAAAGCTGAAAAAATAAAAGCACTAATTCAGAAACTGAGATTTGTAAAATACAGAAATGGTCATTTCTGAACAGTTTGACAGCACAGTTCTCTGTATGAGGACAATGTGCTTACTTAATCCTTTAGAGGCCCAGTGGAGTTGTTTCTCTGACATATTTGTGTATGGTTTGATCAAATCCTCCAATGTCACTGCAGCCATTGCATTGATGCCAGTGGACGCTGTGCTAGGATTTATTACAAGAAAATAGTGAGAAAAAAAATGCAGAAAAAACCTTGTACAAATTTTAAAACATTGATAAAAATGTCATTATCCTTAAAGGTACAAACACAGTGCCCAAGTAAAGAGAATGTTGTGGATGCTGAAAAAACTTAGTGTGAAAGGTGGAATCATTTTTATAAGAATAAACCTGAGGCTCCCGCTATATACTGCTGCAAAAAATAGTCCAGGAAGGCCAGGACAGCCCGTCAAAATGTCCATCACCAAATATGGCATCAGCTGTAGAGGAGAATGTTAGGATAATAGGAAGAGTCTCAGAATATGCCCACATAGAAATGAAGAAACATGTTTCAGAGACATTTATTAACCATATTTGGGTAAAACATCAGATTAAACAGTTTTGGGTTTTTTTAACATTTTCTTTCTTGAGGGTGTTTTGCAAATTTTATCTAATCTAGGCAGCCAACTGACAATCCAGTCTGATGGACATGCACTTCATCTACAACTATCTACCCTCACATGAGGTGTGTGTAAGACACTGTCCACCGTACCTCTTGTCTTTGCCATAAATGAGTCCACTGTACCTGATCGGTGGCAGAGATCAGTCCAGCTGTCCATGGATCACAGTCCTTATACACAGAGTACAGGCACATTCCTGAAAATACTGCGCATGCCACGATTGAACACACAGCTAAAAGGTTGATGTACAAAGCTCTGAAAAAAAAAGCATGAAAAAGAGTTTTATAACTAAAGGAAAAATGAAAGTTTGAGAAATGGATAGAAGATCCTGAAAAGGCTTTTGATGGGGTTAAAGTAGCTGCAAGTTTTAGAGTAGAAATAATTTTAAGACCTTCTTCTGTTCCAGAAGAGAATAGACAGCACTAACATTATATGCAGATGATACTGACTTATTTAAACACAAAGCTATGTCTGATTGCTCATATTTTGGAGCTGATAAAACACACTTGTTCTAGCAAAATTAGCAAAGTCAAGCGATTTAATAATGTCTCATTTTTTCTATATTCAAATCCACACATAGGTTAATCTGGCATAAATGAAAATATAAATTCTGTGGTCCTTTGTGAACCGGGACTCACACTCGAGCATGAGTGACGGTCTTGCAGGAGATGTATCTCTGAACTTGGGCCTGGTGGACACCATATCCACCAAGCCAGAGAAATGAGCCACCAATTAATAGGGTCCAAAACGTGTATTTCCTCAGAGGGTTTATGTCAAAGCTGTTGAAATATAAGATTTCCCACTTCAAATATAACCTTTCATCATTGTTAAAATCACAGTTTATATGGTTACAGTTACCTAAGATCCTCAAATATATATATATATATTCCACCAAATCCTGTCAGTGAATAAAACCCCACAGTCTTGGTTCTTATCTTCTCTTATACTCACTCCCAAAAGTTGAGTCTCCCTCCTTGCTGTGCATCTGAAATAACATTACTGACTCCACCTTGTACAAGCACAGCCTTTATGATGACGGACAGGAAGCCTGCCAGCATTATGCCCATCTAAAGGACAGAATAAAGACCCATTTGGTTTGGTTACCACATCTCCCCTGGTTGTTAAAACTTTAAATAGCATGTCTTGTGTCTAATGAAACCTCTTTATTTTGAACTATGAAATTCCCTCTTTGTGGACACACCAGCAAGGAAATAAGACTACAGATTTCTTTCCCAATTTTTACGGGGTAGTCAGACTACAATACATTTGCTTTAAGGACAATACCAGCAGTTGAATAAGATAATGGATAAATAATGCATATATTTTAACTCAATATCATTGAACTTAAAGTGCAGTACGATGGAAAACTACAAAAAGTTGCTTCAGTAAGTCTGTTAAAATAGCATACAACACTTAAGTCCAACTGAAATAACAGCCTGACAAAAAGTGACTTCAAGGGGGGCAGCCGTGGCCTAGAGGGCTGGTGTGTCGGCTTGTGACCGAAGAGTCACAGCAGCCTTGAGCAAGGCACTTAACCCCCCCATTTGCTCCCCAGGCGACTGATATGGCAAGCCCACTGCTCCTAGTCTGCAGTGGTGTTTTCATGCACGTTCTAGTGATTGGTTAAAAGCAGAAGTTAAATTTAAGTGTGTGGTGCATGTGCTGTATACTGACAATAAAGGATCTTAATCTTAAATCTTAAAGTTTGTTTTTAATGTGGGTCACTGTGACCCTGTTCAATGCAAACAAACTTAACACAACAGAACCAATATCTTGTTCCGTGTATTTTTCCATTCAATAGCCTACCTGGAATACATCAGTCCAGACCACAGCCTTCAGTCCACCCTGTAAAATTATAAACCACACACACATTTTGTACAGATGCCAGTATGACATCCATGACAGTGTTATTTAATTACTCACGAACCAGTGTGCAGTAAAAGGTACAGACAATCCCAGTTGAAATAATACCCCCCCACAGATGAAGATCAGTAACTAAAAAGAGAGAGATGACGATTGTGTTAGCGCAGTGATAAAAAAAGAGCTTAACATGGCTTTATGTAGGAGTTAGGAGTAAAATGTAAAGCCTGATGTTTGTCATACCTTGGCTTATAACTATAGCTGGACTATAAATGATGATGCCAATGTAAAGGATCTGTGACAAAAGGGAGAAATAACTAAAGTGCAAATACTCTTCACATGTGCAATTTACATTTGACTCACAGATGCCAAAGCTGTCATTATGAGGTGAGTGGTTTCTTACTCACATTTTGAATCATGAAGAACACAGTTCCCACCAGACGGGCTGTTCTGTTAAAACGTAACTCAAGATACTTGGTAGACAAGACAAGGACAAACTTATTGGCTTGGGCTTGACAAATTAACCTATATCTTGTCATTTTGTGGTTAAAGCATTGTCAACCTCAATGTTTACCTGCTCTTTGTGTTTCAGAAGCAGCAACATTGTATTTGCAGACACAGAAAAAAAGCAGTGACAATCAGGATCGTGTGAAATTAAATAGGTTAACATTTAATAGATATGGATAAAAATAAATCAATTGGTTATACACTATCCCGGGTTCTATTAACTGAACATATCAAACTGTAATGCCATCCACCAAAAGACAATCTCACACAACATGACATTGTGCTCTTTTGCGAAATACTCAATATCATCAGCTCAAGTCATCTTAACTCAAAAACGCAATTTTCACAATATAGAAACACAATGAGTTGAAATTCACACTGACATCAGTCGAACCTAACAAGCTCTTTTAGAGAGTTACATTTTTATAACAAAATGTTACACACGTACCATTTAAGTGACAACAGCACAGTAACATTTTACACCTAGCCTATCACTACTATCTTTAGTACTTTGTGAATCTCTATGTCTACTCATTTTCCAATTACTGCAAAAACAGGAAAAATGTGGATGTCCTTCATATTCTTTTAAATTATTACAGATTCTTTAAAACAAAACTAATTTCACATAGACCATTGTTCAATGAGTTTTTTGAACTGTATGTTACCAATTTTAGGTGTTTTGTTTCTCATATGGCCTCGTTTTCTCCATATAAGTGTTTATTCCACACTCTTGTTGAAGTTTGTTGCATAATTGGAAATGTAGTGCAAGTAGAAAAGGCTGTAAAATGAGGCATGAAGGCTTTTCACGGGGTGGGGTGGGGGGGTCACTCCTGGGTGTTTCTCTTTCTTCAGGTCAGAACACGTAGCAGGTGGAACTAATATTTTGCCGTTGGAGCACCCGATGACTGTTTACTTTGAGATTTGTGTTAAGAATTGTTTCATAAATGAAATGTGTACACAGGTTAAACTCTGCATCACTACTCATTACATTTCTATTGATTAAGGACTTGTACAGCTCAATTCTGAAATACAAACCTCATATGTGCTGGTGATGTTCAGCCGATAGAAGACGGGGAGAAAGATCTCTGACGCGAGCACTGTGGACACCACATAGGCGATACATAAAACTGCAAGGATGGCTCCAAAGCAGTATGCCTGCACATGTAGTTAAACAATAAGCAAACAAAGGGAAATGTAAACTCTTACACCAGAAGGACAACAGAATCAAAGTAGCACAATCAAGAAACCCAAGAGCTGTAAGGTCAGTCTGATGCATCCACTCACAGCAACCTACACATTTGGCCGTCATAAACTTCTCAGATAATTCAAATTTCAAGACATCCAGTGAAGGCCTTGAGATATCATGTTTTAAACATAATGGAGATGTCTGGACACATCTGAATGACACATCTACAATTAGCTTCAACAACAATCAAAGAATACATCTGCAAATTAGAATTACCTGGAAAATGTTCAGCAAGGGAGATCAAATATTGTTAATAAAACCCTATAGTGACTTCACCTCAACTGGTTGGGACAGCACCGTGATGGATGACATGAAGCTGGCGGTCAGAGACATGGACATAGGAAAGGCCGTCATCTTCTGCCCTCCTGTGAGAAAGTCCCTGGAACTTTGTTTCTTCCTGCTGACCCAGCCGTAGAAGACTCCAATGCCAGCAGACACCACCAGTGTGAGAGAAAGCACCATATAGTCTTCTTTCACCAAGGAACCAGTCACTGGAAAATCAGATGCCATGTTTTAGTAGAAACCAACAATCTTTGTGAACATGAGGCATAAATAACAGACTATTTGCTTTCAGCACTTCATTCATCATAAACCACCCAGAGATGTTCACTTGATCATGTCAAAAATCAACCAGGAAATCAATCATACACATAAGGACTATACTGAGTAACTAAGTAATTACTCAATTTAACCACACACAGCTCATCGAAGCACAAAATATACTCACAATTCACTTCAAGGCTGCAGTAGGGTATCTAATATAAAAAGATATATATATATAGATATATACATATATATAAAGTGTAAAAAATAAAACTTATATAAAGTTCACTTGCCAAGTGTTCATTGAAGATCCTCTCAGTGATTTAGTTATGAAGAGACAAGAAAAGGAAATAAGCTCTTAATCTCTCTCTCTCTTTCTCTCTCTCACTCTCTATTTGTGCTACAAATACATTTGTTGTAACATATCAGGATGAAATTAAAAAGCAAAGAAATACTCGGTCAAATTCAGGTTAGGGTCCAGAAACATGATCCGTCAATATGAGTCAGGCAGAAGTACAAAAGATCCTCAGAGTTTCCCACATCGTAGTTGCATTATGCTGGAGAAACTTTCTTTAGCCACTTTTACACAGAGATCCTAGAAAAGAGGTGAGATGGTGATCCCACCTTTTTTGCACCATTGGCTACTTTCCACAGCCAAGAAAAAGGAGTAACAGAGGTGAGACAGGCTTTAAATTTACCGAATGTGATAAAGTAACAACAAAAACATACATTTCACATCTTTATCAAAGTATTTCTTAAGTATGAGTTCAACTAATTAAGACATGAGCAATTCAAACCGCTAACACATAGAATGAACAGCTAGCTTACCGAGACAAGGTTAAACAAGGGAAAACTCAACTGTCACAGGTTCTTTTCCACAAACTTCAGTGTTTTTATCAACTTTTTCATCACTTTTAACAAAGTTCAGCCTCGTGGAAAACAGTGAAACATGGCGTGTACAAAATGTCCTTGTCTCCTTCCATCTACAGGAAATCAACTGGACTTTTAAACAGCGGACCTGCGTTCCGGAATCAAAGGGACGGTGACGCAGTGCAGCGTATAATGTAGTGTAGTGTGATTCATATCCTTGCAATGGACTCCTCAAATCCAGAGGGTAAGTCAAAAATGCCATCAAATCAGCCAGGGACTGATTCTTCCACCCACTGTCAGCAGCAAATGAAGTGGTCCAAAACCCGAAGACTGCTTTGTTTCAGGTGACTTAATGTGCTCACCACTTCATATCCAGTTAATGATGGTCCAAAAACACACCTAACAACTTCCAAGAACGCTGCCTCTCAGCTGCAGTTCAGCGAGCGACGTGCCCACTCAGCCATAGCCCACTCATGTTCCCACCCCATAAGGTGTGTAATCATGAAGGCCACCCTTGAAGGCTCTGAGGAAAATATAATCGGCTGTAGGCAAAAATGTAAAGTCAAAAACCAAACCGAGGAGGGAACACAAGGGAAGTAAAACAGAGATCTACAACAGGGAATCCAAAACCAAAGAACATGAGTCAGCTATGCACACGAGGGAAACACCAAACAATCTGGAGAGATGCAGGGAAGACATGAGGTTTATATATGAAACCATTAGGTCCATTAGAACCATTATCTTTGTGTGTATTCCACTGGCTGTCCTCAAAAGTAGCCACCGGGCACAGCGAAACTATAAGGATCCCATGATCCTCTTATGTTTTGGTTTACAATTTCCTGTTTTATTTTGAAATATGAATGTGACAGCTTGGGTCTTGTTTTGCGTCCTGCGCTCCTGATTGCCAATAAAATTCGCCTGTTCCTTATTGACTGGCCTTTTAAACCTGGGCTTTTCCATTATTGTTCTCAGGCTAACCCTGTGTGTGCCTTGCTCTTTCGCATTCTTCCTGTTTGCCCTGGATTTTGTCTGTGCATGATTTGAACTGTTATTCGACTGTGGATTCCTGCTTCTACCTATTTGTACCTTCGCCTGTTCTTTTTGGACCACTGGTTTTGGCCCGGCTGCTGTTGGACTGCGCTCTGTGTATCAAACTTGGAACTGTCATCCGATATCTGCTTTTTCTGTCTGCCCCGTGTTGGATTGGTTGCCCCCTGGACTGTCTGCCCATGTGCCAAACCCTGTTTTTGTCTCCAGAATAAAGTGGGAGTTTTTGTGGACTATGCCTGTTTGCCTGGTATCTTTTCCTGATATTGGGTCACTGCCTGTAACGTCACATAAACTGTGAGTTGCATGTAAATACTTTTTCAGTCCAGGAGGAATGAATGAATGAATTTTATTATTATTGTGTCTTGCATAAGAATATGCCCAGCTCTTACAGGACACCAAAAATAAGACACCAAAAATATAAACCAAATACCAGACGATAGGCACAATAGACATAAACAAGACAATGTACTGACCCATTTAAACAAACACATCTTTTGCTTTTTCCAGGCTTTACAAACAAATAATACTAACTTATGTACATTTGAAGTAGGAGGATGTAGTGCTTGTTCAAAATCAGGGGTCACTTGTCTATTAACTGGTATGTATTTCAGTGTTTGTGAAATATTCCTGTATTAGACCAGGAGAAAAAATGAGATTTTTTTCATTTATTTTTATTTATAGGAAATGACAAACATTTAGAACTCCGTAAGTTGTATTTCACGCAGGGATGGTGGTTTTTGTTGAGTCTAGCTCGACATCGCAGAAAGCATGATTTGTGTTGCCAACTTTCTGTTGTCTGTCCTTTGTGAGATCGAGCTCCCCAGTTCTTCTCAGGACCTCAAGAAGAAAGAGCACAAAGTTAAAGTGAGTCGCTTTTGTAATCTGCAGTGTTCATATTATTTCAGTGCTGCAGGACTTACTCTGTGTTTGACAAACATGCATAGATGAAATAGATATGTGTCCTCTTTCCTCAAAATAAGCCCTGATTCCACATTTAACTTCAAGCCTCCTGAAGTATTGCAAACACAAAAGAACAGCAGTGAAATATCACATTTTTATAAAAATATATCATTTATTACAGCAAATGAGTCCTTTACCTGAGAGCAGACTGACTATAAGCCCTACAGTGACAGTAATTATGGTTCCGATGGGACTGAAGTACAGGTAGGACAAAGAGTACCAGTTATCTTCCAGAACAGACCTGGTGGTAGAAAATTATATATGCACAATGACATCTTTAACAAGGCAGCAAACAGACATTACGGCAAGACAAGGCAGGTTTAATTATATAGCACATTTCATGTACAAGACAATTCAAAGTGCTTTACATAAAACATTAAAAGCATTACAGCAGCAATAAAAAGTATAGGCATGAAAGAGAAAAGAAAAAAAACAAATAGATAAGACAGATAAAGCAGATAAACAGATAAAAACTTTAAGCTTAAAAGGAAGCGCAGATCTGAACTGATGAATGAAAACTCTGTCCAAATGCAGCTGAGAACAGGTGGGTCTTTAACCCGGATTTAAATAAACTGAGTGTTTCAGCATCAGCATTTAAAAAAAAAAAATTATCTTTATGATTTGGCAGGGAAGTGTTTTCACAACCAGTTCCAGTTTTACCTGCTATCCACATTCAGTCCTGGAGCTGTGGTGATGAAGCTCTGCCCCGACGCCAGAGCGGTAGACGTCCAGTTGACTGTGGTGAAGTTACAGCCTGCGGTGATCAGAGACAGAGGTCGCCTCATCTCAGGTGGAGCAGGGTAAATATGGGCGCCGATGCCCACCCAGAGAGACACGATCAACCCTGACATGACACCTGACAGAGCTCCCTAGAAGATATTTAAGTCAAACATGCTGAGATGTCCCTTTAGAGCACAGGTGTCGAACTCCAGTCCTCGAGGGCCGGTATCCTGCATGTTTTAGATATTTCCCTCTTCCATCACACCTGGTTCAGTTAAAGATCAGCCCATCATCATGCTCTGAAGAAGCCTTATTATGTTGTATGGGCTTCCAGGTGTGCTGGAAGAGTTAAATATCTAAAAAATGCAGGACACCGGCCCTCGAGGACTGGAGTTTGACACCCCTGCATTAGAGGATCAAGTGGAAACAGAAACAGGACATACTTACTTTAGAGTTAGCAAATGGACAGAGGATTCCCAGTGTGAACAGGCCAAGTAAAGGACCCCCAATGACCCCAAAGATACTGATGACTGCCTGTACATGCAAACACACATCTGATTATAACAGGTAAAGATTGTGGTTCCAGGCACAACAAACCCCGCCCCTCATATATATTGTAGCTAATTTTGGCATCAATCCAGCTGATGTCATCATGTCTATGCGTGTGCTGATGTCAGCATATCAGTTGCCTCTATATATGTGCCAAGTTTGAAGCAAATGGAAGCAAAATTGATGTATTTATAGACATTTGAAATTTTGCCCATTATAAGTAAATGGGAGAAGAAAAACAATTTTAAAAATTTATAAAACATTTTAACTTTGACCTACTTTTCCCAAAATGTAATCAGATCTATTCTGGGTCACTGGCAATCTATAAACCCAATTTGGTATGAATTCAACCGATAGTTTTGCTGCTAGAGTGTAAACAAACAAACAAACAAACCGAACCAAAAACAATATCCCTTGCCTCCCCTTTGGGGGGGGTGGGGTAATAACTCAAACTGTCCACATGAAGTCTGCAAAACTTATCTAATCCTATACTGCACTATGAGGACACTCAGAGTCCAGTTTATCTGTTCATGTGTCAGCAAGACTAGATAAAAAGTAATGCATGAGCTTTCAAGAAACTTAGTGATAAAGAAAGCGATGAGGACAGGACACCCCCTTATATTTTAGAGCAGATCTAATAAAAGGGCTATAACCTGGAGGAGTTTTTCAATTTCCTTTTTAAGATTGCAAAGCCCTTGACTAAAATTTAGGAGCAACTTATTGAGTTAATTTGAAAAAGAACAGAAGCATCAACTGACAAATTACATCTTTGTAACCATATAAACAGTCAGTTTCACCAATGATTTTCCAAATTAAGACTTAAGATTCCAGTCTTTAATTGTAACCACATCGCACTGTTGGGGTCTTCAAAGGGCGACCAGAGGCGGATCAGTTTGAATTTTGTCCAATGGCGGAAGTGGCTCATTTCTCTGAATAAACAACTATTTTGTGAAAACTCTTGGTTCCGTAGCAATCTGATGACCTCTGTGGTGGTCTTTCACATCTTATCCATAGATTAGCAAGTTATGATGCCACCTGATTTAGCATTAGATCTACCATTAACCCTTTATCGGGCAAGTGACTATTTTTGGTAATTTCCGCACACATTCCAAGACAGTGACAGCAACAGTTCCAGTGAGGACAGTGAGTCAACAGTCTCAGGTCCAATGTGGTCT
>JAPQRP010000029.1:32476968-32492508 GCA_037367295.1 Apogon hyalosoma | reverse complement strand
TAGGGTTGAAGATGGACCTGTGGAGTTGAATTAATGAATAATTCAGACCCAAGCAGAACATTTACAGTTTATGTAGACCGCAGGGAAATGTTTTAAAATGCATAATTCCATTTTTAAAAAAAGCAAAATATCACTCCTTTAAGGTTAAGTTTAAGGTTGAGGTTAACTTACTATATTATTCCCATAGGGAAATTTGGTCTGTGCATTTTACTCCTAATACAAAAGCAGCACTTTGACAAACAGAAAAATTATTTTATCATTAAATGTAAGGATTTTGACCTCATTCAAATACGGAAAACATGTTCATAACTGGCCTTGTGGGATTTCACTCCCAACTGGGTTTATGTCAAATCTGTAACCTGTCATTTTGTCTTTTTGTAATTTGTAGTATGATATGTCAGACTGACACCGACACACACCCAGCCCTCTGGTGTCCCATTATTTTACTGAGAGATGATGTAATAACTTGGCAAAATGTAATAAATTGTGTCTTTTCTGGGGCTTGAAAATGCAATAAAGTCTGGTCTGGCAATCACTTGTCAGATAACATAACATCACAGGATTGTATTATCTGCTATTATATATCTACAAATGAGCCGTAAGCCAAAGTTAAATGATGACCCAATAATACAGTAACAGCCAGCGCTATTACTGTTGAACTCCGATTATTAAATTCTTCCTACAAGTTTTTGCACCTTCTGTTAAAATGTGCTGCAATATTGATTTGACAAGCACAATTAAAACCATCCATTTTTATTTAAACAATGTAGACATGGTGATTTTTCCCCTTTACTCAATTTAAATGTTAGATTTTTGGCACAAACTATCAGTGAAAACTCATCAAATCACATATGCACTGGATATAAAGTTGTGTTTCTTGAAAAAGTTGCAGTACTTAATAAAAAAACAACAACTGTATAGAAAGTGCAAAACATTTTTGGACACAAACACTCTTATGCCATTCCACAGACCACACCCATGTCATTTTCAGCATGATGTGCATTTTTAGCCCCATATATTTTCCTAATCTCAGATGTAAAATAGTATCTTAATATCCCTGCAATAGCATTAGGTTCTCTAAATGTGTAATTTTATATTTTTGCATTCATTGTCATATATTACATTTTCTCTGACAAAAGGAAGACCCAGGCCACCATGTTCTTAATCACCTAAATCCACATGCAATCTGGCTCAGCCATCTTAGCCAGGGCCACGGATCCATTAGTCCCTTCTCATTTCAGGGGAGAGCTGCCAACCCATTAGTTCTGCTATGCTCTGCTAGATTTCCATATCCTTCCATTTCAGCATTTTCTGCAAGAAAATGGGAAAAGTTGTGGATTAATTCTAACTAATCCTCCATTTTTCTATTGCCTTTAATTACTTGTTCCGGCCTCTGACACTCTGAATGGTCATCAGGAATAAGTTGACTTAGGATGGGTCCCATCTTATTGTTAAAGAAAACGGTCTTGTGTCTGTATTTAAGGGTATCTTGAGGCTTTGGTCTGGTATTAACACACATCACATCAAATACATGCACACACAGACTCTCTGCTTTGATTCCCTCTATTGAACTGATGTTTTTGTCTCACAACTGAGCCATGTTAACACCACTACAGTCTCCTCTCGTCCCTTCTGATGGATTTTCACTCCTGTGGAAAACCCATTTTCCTGTTCCATGGACTAATATTTCAGTTTAACTGTCGTTGCTTATTATAAGGAGACTAAATTCACTCTATGATTAGCCTGAACAGCCCAGTGATCAGAGTTAGCTGGAAGCTTTCCTGCATAGTAGAGGCTACAGCTCTGGTTTCCTACCTTTAGCCTAAATCTTCTTACTTGGTCGCTTTTTGCTGTGAGAAGATTGAACATGACTGTGGAAATATGGCCCCTGAGAAACACCGCGACTCCCTTCCCATTCCCACTACCACCCCCAGCAGTTACAAAGCATACAAGTCAGTGTGGCTGCTGAGGCAGAGCAGCCGTTTCTTATAGCTAATGTTCAAAGCCCAAACGACCTGATGAAAGCAATCTAATACCACAAATTAGTCTGTCACTTTGGCTGGATTATAATCCTCACGAGAACCAGGGCTAAAATAACATGAGCCTCATTGTTGTATGTGTGATGTAAAAGTGGAGGAGGTTAAAAAACAGGTGCAATTTAATTTTAAACCTTGTGTGCTCTGCTCAGTTGCTTGATGTAATTAAATTTTTTTTGTGCACTTTCTTGCCCTGGCCGTTCTGCCCCTGGCCTCGGAGAAAGCGGCGGCCCTAAGCAGCGTTAGCACCGACGCCACCTCCGGCACTTACCGTTTTGCTTCGGCACTGACACTTGAGAAGGTTCGACACGAGAGAGCGGGAGATAAGAGGATGTGAGGTGCAGATGATTTATGGCTCGTGCCGGCAAGGTTGTCATTTGTGGTGTGTTTGTGACTTTCATTTGTTTTGCGCAACAAACACTGAATATACATACAACCAGTGCAGAAGTGGTGGGGCTCATGTTTGATAAGAACGCAGGACTTCACACTCATTCCAGTTTGTGTCACCTCTTGTCTTGATCTATTTTTCACATGCACTCACCGAAATAACTGTATGAAACTATTTGAATGAAAAAAAAAAAATTTTTAGCTGTCATCTGGCCATAATAAAAACCTAATACTCACAAAAGAAATTATTGAGATTTAAAAACACAGCAACATGGCAAAAATGGAGTATGACAGACAATGAGAGAGGTTGTAAAATAATATAATTGTTATAATTTGAAGAGTTTAGTATGGTTATACTGAATTAATATAATTTGTGTTTTCATGGAAAAAACAATAACAAGCATTTAATCGCAGCATGAAATCTACCTAGTTTTTCCTTTTTCATCATTGATTATGACATTTTTTTATGTGGAAACAAAGCCTTGTTTTTAGTATAGATAGATAGATAGATAGATAGATAGATGTTATTAGGATTGAATATATGTCTTCATTAGCATGCCTTATATGTAACAGAGCGATGTCCTACATTTCCCACAATGCTTTTCACAGAGTTGTTACAGTGACCTGGTATTATAAAACAGAGGGGAGGATACTGATGGTGAGGGATTTACCAACTGACCTTAACTCATAAATGTAACCTGTCTCTTTTTTTGCGCTGCTCTTGTATAAAATGTCACCAAATTTGGCGGTGCAGGCGTAAAAAGTTGCTCCTGACAATTTTAAGTCATTTTTTTAGACTGAAATGACTGACATTTTTTTTCTACACTTCCTTTATTGTACCTTCACAGTATTATTCACGGAGTTTTTATTCTGTTAATTTTTGCTTGGTTAAGAGTGTGAAGGTTAAACACCACTTCACAAAATGTTATAAATGTAACAGATGTTTTCTTTCTTCCTTGACATGTAGGTGGCAAACTATATGGCGCATCAGGCACTGTTTTTGGTGATGATAATTGGCCAACACATATAACAGAGCTTGGGAGCTAATTAAAGAGTATCATAATCGCCTGTCAGTGTCTGTTCTCTCAGCTGTACAACCCTGAGAAGTTTCATTAGACACCTAAATATAGCTTTTCCCTGCGTTCCAACACCTCGCTCCTCACCTTTTCTTCTCATCAAAGCATGCAAGAACTGAGTCTATTCATGCTTTCCCCACAGTTATTGGCTGCAGCTAATCCAAGGTAGGATTTTATGGGTTTCTGATCACACAGGCTGGAGGAAGTACATGGAGGCTACGCGCTGAACCTGTCACCAAAGAGAGCATTTATAGACACAAGTGAGATGAAATCTGAAAGGAAGAAAGTAAGTAGAGTTTTATAGCTCAGACAATTGAACCTGGCTACGAATCTTGAGCACTCACAATTGCTCTTTTTCACCTTGTCTTCCGCGTTTCAGTGTTAACAGCTGTGGAGCCGACGTCTAAATTTAAACACAAGTTCTCCCATAAAAGCTATTTCACATCATGAATCGCATTGTTGTGACAATGTGACATGCACCTCCTCTGTGGATGCTGATTTACTTCTGTGTATTTTCCTTCAGCTTCACGATGATACCATTAGAATGCGATACACATATTCACATATATTCTCACCAAGAAGTCTCCAAGACAATTTCCATTATTATTTCACAAAAGAAGGAAAATGCTAAAAATGTTAAGGAGGACAGAGTATTTATTTATTTATGGATTTAGGGCCAGATCTACTAAAGGTTTGCATGTATAAAAACATGTGCAAACTCTTTGCACACGCAAAAAAAAGTACAAATGGATTTACTAACAGTGCACACTAAGGGTTGTGTCTTTCAAAGGTGCAACATAGCGCGTGTGCATCCAGTTAGTACGTTTGCCACAGTGAATATGCAATATGAGGTGTTTACATGCAATTGTGCAAATGCTGGAAGGAGAAAATTTAAATATATTAATTTAGCACACACAAAGTGATTTATCAAACCTGAAAAAGCAATTTTGTTGATGGAAACTGCGTCTATATTTAACACATCTCAAAGGGAGGCACAAACGGTTTGGATGTGTAATTGCGCACACATGGAAGTGGTTATTGTCGCAAGAAGGAGACATCGAAATGATGAAACGAGATGCAGAGAACACATTTTTCACCCTCATGTGAACATTTTCGGAGTGACGGAGGGAAAAATACTTGAGACGTATGTTTAGTAGATCTGGCCCTTAACCCTATAACGCCAAATGTATCATATTTGACACATGAGTTTTGAAGCCCTCTACATGATCAATGTGATATTTTTTTTCTTGAAAAACCTGATGTACACAATTAGATACAGACAATACACGGATAATCCACCAGGGGGGAGGAATTTATTCACCAGAGGCCTTTCCAGTGACACTACAAGATTGTCGTTTATGAAGGAGGAGGCAGAACTTTGCCCATTTTGAAAAAGAATTTCCAAATTCTTAGACATGTTTGTGTTATAGTATGTTTTTGTTTATTCAAAAATAATAATATTAGTGCATTGAGACCTGATGTATCAAATATGATACAAAATTGAAACACATACATGGAAATCAATATTTAAAACTTTTTTTGTTGTTGTTCAGAAGGACCAATAAAGGCTCCAGTTTCAAAGAACTGGAATTTTTTGTCAATGGTTTAATGGTTCAGGCTTTACAGGGTTAATGTTTATTTGTCAGGGATGATACATACAGCACTGCAACCAAAGGGAAAATGTGATGCATAAAAGACGTCAAGCTTCAGCTAATTTACAATCTTTGTCCCTGGTTAGGCTTTTGAATACAATCAAATAATATATTGAACACTATAAAGTAATATACTTAATACAATAAAATACAATAAAAACACAATGTATACAATGAATAAATGCCATAAATTAATAAATACAGTGACTCATATCAGACAACTGAACACAATATAAAGATTAAAACACTAAATAAATTAAACTTAACATAGTAAAATGGTGTGTATTTTGATAATGAGCTGTTATCAGTGATGTTCACATCTCTGTTGTTGCTTAAGCCAGTGCTTAACTTTGACACTAAACATCTTCAATTCAGTTGGAGATTTGATTTCTACCAGCAGAGAGTTCCAGAAGTGAGCTTCTTGCATTGAGAGGGATGACTGGCCAAATGTCCTGCACACTGGAATTACACAGTTCTGCTGAGTTATGCCCCTTTTCACTAAGAAAGAGTAAGAAAACACAGCCAGGTAAACAACTGTAACCTGTTTTAGTGATAAATAACCTAAAGCTCCCTAAGAGCGTGATGCCTCCTCCTTTTCTCCTGAGTGACTTCCATAGCTCTCCTGTGTGAATTCAAAAGAAATAGTACTTGTGTCATAATAGTAGTGATCAGCTGCTCCATTATGTTTCAGTATTTATGGTTAGATAAACAATAAATAAATGTAAAAAATCAGAGTAGGCAGAGTCAAAGTCCAACACGTCAAGTTATAAACCAACATTTTGATTTATAATCATAACACAATTGCTGTGACATGGCAACAGTTATGGAAGCTGTTTTTGTGTTATTTATTGAACATGTGATGGTAAAGTACTCGGTTCTGTAAAAGCCTTATCTATGTTTTTATCAGAAAACCTTTTGCATTATGACATTATTTCCGTTGTACCATGTAATGCGCATAAATCTACTTGGAAATTGTTTTTAATAAGCCAGCTTGGCCCACATTTAAGTTTAAAACTACTGTACTCATATCTGCTCGCTGATACCAAATACATTTGCTCCACTGTTATCAAACTGGGACAAAAGGAAATTGCTTTTAATATTCTGATACATGTTAAATCAAAACGGCTGTGATTCGGTTCTGGCTTATCACACAAGTGACAGCAGAGCCGAGAGGCACATATAAAGGCTCAAACTCAGGTTGCCGTGTCCTTTTTATGCTAAGAAACAACTGCAGTAGCTGCTACAAATGTAATAATCACTTTCTTTGAGTCATTTGATTGTTCCTGTTAGTGAGATGGCAGAAAAACAATAAATGCTGCAGCCAATTGAATTTAATCAAATCAAACATCCCTACACATTAGAAACTGCATGAAAGTGTGACCCACAAAAGTGAAATTAAATCAGACCGTGAGCTTCCTGCTCACTCCCACACACCTGACTGCCTGTCAGGGATAAATATAATTTTTCATACATCATTTATTTATTATCCTCCATGTTGTTCTGCAGTCACAGAGCTGACACACTCCTTCTACAGCGGCTTACAGTGACAGAAAGGATTGGACGCCTCGCACAAGGACAGGGGCTGTCACAGGGATCAAACCCGTGTCCTTCCAGTTACAGAACAGCCTCTATAGCCACGCTAACTTCACAATGTGACATTAACATACTTTTTAAAGGAGCTGACAAAATGCAGCTTGCTGATTTACCCTACTTTGGACCTTGATGTACTTTTGACAGATTGACTTAATTTCCTGAATGTCCTTCATAAAACTCTTTGGCTTTGTGAAATCTGACACATACAGTGGCAAGCAGTTTTACATGTTTTTGACTTTAATTTTAATAGTGAAAGTCAGGCCAAGTACTTATTTTATAAGCAAGTACTTTCATTTTTGTTGAGCAAAGATGTGGTAAAACACTTCAAATGTTAAGTATGCCAGTCTGTCAAACATTCAACTCATCACAGGACACTGAGTCTTTCTACAGCATCTTCTGATAAGTTTTTTTTTCTTTTACTATTTATGATTCAGATATTCAGATTCCTTTCTTATGATAAATGACTTTGCTGTAAAAATACCCTAAGTATTAAACAGAAAAACAGCAGATATCATTCTGCATGTTAGATTATTATAACTGTTAACTTTTTATTCCCACTAAGATAGCTTCAGTAATACTTTATTGTTACCTAATTAAGTAAAAAAAAAAAAAAAAAAAAAGAAGAAAAGAAACATGTGATGTTGAGACTTAATGATGCAAAATGTATTTTTTTGAAAGAAAATAAAGAAAAATTTCATGAAGTCATCTTAGTTCAAATAAACTTCTATAAATTCTGTTCTTAATCACAAAACGTTACTGACAAGTGTTTACTTATTTCACTTAGCAGGTGCTTACAAAACAGTACTCATCAGTCTTTCAATCTCTAAGAAGACACAAACGTTCTTATATTACCTAAAATATTTAGACTGTGCTCATTGATATTCCATAAAGCCTCAACTATGAGGGCAATTAGCAGAGGGGCAAACAACAGGAAGCTGTGTTATTAGATCTTAAGTATATAAAGGAAAAAGAGGAGCACACTGTGATCTATGGTGCCAGACAATATTTGAGGGGGTTTCGACTGAAATAGCACACTGGATCATGAGACGGTGATGCATGGACACTTTGATCAAAGGAAAACTAAGGTTGAGACCATTTGGCTGTTGCGGTTTTGATGAGCCTGCCCTCTCAGATAGCATCTCTACGTGTCGTTACGGAAGGTCGTTTTGGTGGTTAACTCTCTAAAAGGGCACTCAGCATCAGTGTCAGGTAACAATGCTCATATTCGTTCCGCGAGGCTTCTTCTCTGGTGAAAACAAGGCCTCGGCCACTCAAACTCCTTTCAGACCCCGAGCAGAAATATCCCAATCAGTTTCCCCTTCGTATGTGATGCAGAGATTACACTTTCTAATCAGTGTGAGTGGTGAAAAGGTACGTTTTTTGTTTGACCTGAAGCAGATGGAGTCAGCTGATCTGCATCTGCAAGTGGATTTCCATGTCGGCTTTGCAGATCATTATACATTGCAATCAAAAGCATAAATCTATACATAGTTTGGTCGTGCTGCTACGCGTCTTTTAACCCTTTATCGGGCAAGTAATTTCCTCAAATATTGAATATGGGGCCAATCCCATACCTCGGTGAGGTCCAGAGGCATGTTGGTTTTATTATACTGTGATTCAGAGAGATTTTATAGACATTTTGAAGCTGTAAATAGTGAATATGAGTGATTTTTGTCAGTTTGTGACCTTGTAACAGTTGTTTTATTGCATGCGTTTACTTTTTAGCAAGTGCTGCTCAGAAGTTTTAAGCCAAGAGGAGGTAGATGATGATGTCTAATAACACACTCAGGTTGCGATTTTGAATTTCAGAGTATTTCAGTGAGTGGTTAACTGGCATACGTAAACACGAGCACATTTCCCTCGTTTTAGCTTCACTTCACTGGCTGCCCATGCATTTTTAAAATTCATTTATTCACTTTTAAACCCCTCAATGACCTCGCCCCACCATACCTCTTGGAGCTGCTGCAGCTTGATACACCCCCGCTCTCTCAGGTCAGCTGATCAACTGCTCCTGCGTGTACCTAAAAGTAAGCGCAAGCTCAGGGGTGACCGTGCCTTTGCTGTAGCAGCTCCTAAACGTATCAGACACGCCTCCTCTCTGTCTGGTTTTAAATCCCTCCTTAAAGCTAATCCTTTCTCCTTAGCTTTTGACACCACGTGCGATGTTTGAATGTATTATTATTTTTATTCTATTGTTTATTTGGTACTGGTTTTATTGTTTTTCATTGTACAGCTGTTTTGTGTCTTTTAATCTATTCTTGTATTTTGTTCTTTTATTTTGGTTTTATTTTTTCGTCAGTACAGCACTTTAGTCCACTGTGGTCGTTTTAAAGTGCTTTACAAATAAAGTTGGATCGGATGCGATTGGAGAATGAAGCTTATTCTACAAAATTCACTCAGAACTAGTGAGATTGTAGTTACATGATTTGTGTTCCACTGAGCTGTCACATCTTTAGTTTGTGATATGGATTACATTTTGAACTGATCTGAACCGCCATCCAAAAATAATCAAATATGAGCAGCAAATCAGAAGTGAGCATGAAAGCCCGAGGCGTGAACGGAGCCACTTAACAGTTTCTCATTTGCTGCCTAACATGACAGAATTTGTATTGCGGATCGCACAGAGGAGTTGCTCGGCCCCGCTGCAGGCTGGTGTATAATGATTTGATTAGCAAGTCGTCAGGACAATGTGCTAAAGCAGCAGCCCTTTACAGTCCTAAGTTCATACATCAACTTCAACACATCCGTGACAGCTGTCTTGTCTTGTTTATGAAGTGAACGGAGTGGGATTTGTTGCAGATGCTTCGCAGAGCATATGACAAAGAGTGGGCAAACTCCCTTGTTTGGTGTGACAGGGTTGAGAGCTTCCCTCCTAAACTGTCAGAAGGGAACATCTGTGTTTTGGCGAATGAGCGATGTTTGTTCTCTGACAGAGCAATCGGCTTCCTGCAGCCGTCCGAGGTGACAGTTTCTGTCACGGTCCAAGTAAAGACTGAGATAGAGATGGATGGGAAGGAGAAGGGGGGTAATCCCTGTATCAAATCCAGCTGCAGAAACAGAGAGGGAAAGTCCAGCTTGTTACGGTTTAGTAACACTCAATCCCCCTGCCCTGCAATATCTGTGATACTGTGGATTACACACTTGCCTTGTGCATTTCAATACTGCATTCGCCATCAGAAAGGATAAAAAATGAAAATTAAATCTTACACTTCTAAAATGATTACTGGCATAAAAGTAAAACATGTTATGGTTTACTATCAAAGCTGCTTTAACGGCATCATATTTATAGGAAAATACACCAGCCTCGCATTGACCATAAAAAGAATCGAGCCCCCAGTTTCTACAAATAAATGTTTTTAAAGTTTGGTGACAGAAAGGACAAAGAAAGAAGTTATGAGCAAAGTTTTAAGAGCAGTGAACTTTTTGTCCAGAGAAAGCTGAACCTCACCAAAACCTCCACCCAACACACACACAGAAGATGACATTTAATACTCTGATGTTACTGCAAACGGTTTCTGGCTAATGAAGTCCTCCCAGTAAAGTTAGACTGTGGTAAAAACATTACAGCCCTTTACACAATGAAACATCCTTTATTTTACAGTTTTACCTTTTTAAAATGGATTATATTCTACTGTGGAAAGTATCTACAGTGCACAATTAAAATATGCAAAAAAGAAAATCTCCCTCTACCTGCAGAGAGCAGATGAAAAACGAATTCTGCTGTTTTGTTCTCCTCTTTAAAAACATCTACTATTAATAGGCCAAGGTCGATAGAGTCTTTAACTCACTAATGAAAAGTATAATGACTTTGTATACACCCATCAAAGCAAGAAAATAAGTGACACAAATGGGACAACCATTAGAAAAGAGGTCAGAATCAAGATCTACTCTCAGTCCTTGAAGGTATTCAGCTTTGTTTTCCTGCCGTATCCAACACACTTTTATATTTATGAATCTGTTGATATTTATTAAATTCATACTTCTTTCAGCATTGACTGGCAGTGTCTTTAATTTCATAGTTAAATATCCCGTTTGACCTGTTTGGTAAAACACACGACAGACACGTCACCAGACAAATGCACGTGTCGTGAGAAGTGAATAAATGCAATCAATTATCTTAGAAATCCATACTTTAAACATCTTGTTGTCTGTAATTGTAACTGTACAGCTACTAACCTTTAAGCAAAACAAAGGAGCTGTGCATTACAGTGCATTACAATAACTATCTGCATTTTGATTGTTAAACTCGTAACTAAAGTCCATACTTTATTATGTAAAATATCTATTTTCTAAATGCTGAAAAAAAGACCTCATTAGTGAGGTTTACAGTACAATATTGTTTTTAGATATTCAGAACAGACGTTAGCAATTAAAGGTTATTGCACTTATTTTAAAATAATATTTTATACTTTAAGTTTAAAGATACATTGTTCAATAAATTGTGTGTGTATTTTGGACAATGAGACATTATTAAATGGAAAAGGTTATTGAAAGGTTTGTATTTAATATGTAAATTACTTAAGTAAAGCTAAGGAATTTTATTTACAGGTTGACTAGATCTAAAACCTATTATTCTGAAAAAACGACTCATTATTTTATTATTCATGTACAAATCAAAAAACAAAAAAAATTGTTGTTTTTCATTCTTTTGATTGAATGCACAAATTAAAAATTGGAAATAAGCAAACGGACCAAATGTTGGGTTTCATGTTGACATTTTTGATATCTGATTTGGTCTGACTCGGAAGTTACTGACTTCTTTGTGTGTTGAGCTGGACAATCGTGGGTTTGCCAGTATTCTGCGGTAATGGAGAATTTCATGTTATTCAGAGGCAGCAAACATGTTACTCTGAAGGAGAATGAAAAATCATCAGGATCTTCCAGGTATTGTTGTTTGGTCTAATACAGTGTAGCCATGGTAGCAAATCTAAGCAGAAGCCACTTCACGCAACACATGTAATAAATAAATAATATTACACTATGCCTACAAATAATGACAACGTCATATTTTTGTCTTTGTCATTAAATTCTGAAAATATTTACATTTACAAACTATTCTGTAACAATAAAATGTGAATAACCGGAAGAAATATGAACAACCTGAAATGTCTAAAGAAAATTAAGCACAATTTTAACAATTTCCTGCCTGTTACTAAGTGTTTAGTCACTCGGATCACTTTGTAGATCTGATTCATAATACACATTTAGAAATATTGAGGTTGAGGCATAATATTCTTAAAATTGCACTTATTTTTCTTAAGAAATTTCATTTTTTTCCAGGTTATTCACATCTTTTTTGTTTGGATAGTTTATAAAAGTAAGTATTTTCATAATTTAATGTTTTGTTGTTTTTTTTTGCACTAAAACAAATACAAAAATTTGGAGTTCTCATTATTTATTGGTTATTATGCTATTATTTTACTGGTCCGGCGCCCACTGGAGATCAGATTGGGCTGAATGTGGCCCCTGAAAGAAAATGAGTTTGAGACCCATGCTTTAGTACTTTCTCCTCACGGCTGTGTTCAGTTGACCTGTCCTCCTCCAGGTCCAGTGGTTTCCCTCTCTGGTGAAAACAGGTATACGTGGGTTAATTCTCCTGTTGGTGTCCTTGACCACAGTTCTGAAGAAAATCTGGAGTTGGTCCCTGGGCGCTTTCAACGGCAGCTCACACTCCTAATGTATTAAGTGCTAATTGTAATTGCTAATGCTAGGTGCTGTGTATGGTGTGTATTGGGATGGGATAATGAAGTGAGATAACTTTAGCCTTAACCTTAAACGACCAATGAGATGGTCACTCTACTTAAAGACAAGCATGTCAAAAATAGCAAATAAAGTTAATTTTTTCCCAAGTTGCAACATCTGAGCTTCATTGTTTACATAAACTAATAATGTTTTATTTATGTACTTTGCCTTGCATCACATCCTAATATTCAGTAAGTTTTATCAGTGCACTTTGCGTGGCAACCAAGCGTATTAGGCCACGTTCAGACAGCAGGTCTTAATGCACAATTCAGATTTTTTTGGTGAAATCCAATTTTTTGTGCATTCATTCATGTTACACATTAAATGTGACTTCTATCCATTTTGAGTATGAACTGAATGTGACCCTGAAGTGACCCGCATGCGGAAAAGAAGTCCTGACGTAATATGTGACCATGCAGGCACCTACTGTGTTTACAGACGTATGCATGATTTTCCTGCGTTTCAGTGATGTAAAGGTCGGATAAATGTGACCTGGCCGTTCAGGCTGAAGTCGCATTGCAAAATACCGGATACATATCAGATTGAGGACCACATATGAAAGTGGCCTGGGTCGGATTGGGAAAAATCAGATTTGTGCTTTTCAGACTGTCTTTAACAGATCAGATACAGGTCACACATGGGCAAAAAAAAAAAAAAAAAAAATCAGATCTGGACCACATTTGCCTGCAGTCTGAACGTAGCCTTAGATCTATGTTGCACAATGTGGAAGGCTCCTGAAATCCTACATAATATGCTATTCAGTGTTATAAAAATGTGTGACTGACAGCTGTTGTGATCTTTTGCTGTCAAAAATGCATCAGACGCAGGGAGGAAACTTCCCCATGTCTGCACAGACTCTGGCTCCAGATTGCGTCACAGACTCGACATAGTAAACAGTTTTGATCTACTGTCTGCATTGTCTGTACGGGAAAGGAACATGTTTACCAAGTGTCATGTTTGGGGGCTCTTCGCTGTCTCCAGGCAACAGAAAACGAAATCTCCATCAATAAAGTGAAACTGGACTCTGGGCAGCGCTGCACTTTGCCTCATCAAATATTTTCCTCTTTTCTTTTCTTTCCATCGATTAAAATAGCCTTCACTGAAAAACAAACACCCAAATAATGTTGATTTAATCTATATATAGCTTATGTTTATTAAGAGAATTAACGTTACTGTTGCACTCTAGACAGAAAAATGGTAATGGATACTGTATGCAAATTACAGTTTCTTTTGATTCAGCTGTTATGGGGAATTTGCAGCGGTTGTTTTTCTCTTTTCTTCACAAAATGAAGAGCGTTCATCAGTTCACTCTCCAAGGTCAAGGCAGGAGTGATTTTAATGGTCTGATGCCTTTTAGTTTGTTTCATGACAAGACAGGGAGTGGGAGGGCACGACGAAAATGACTGAGACGATGAGGGTTTCGGTCAGAGATGAGGATTTCTTGCTTCATTCAGTTTTAAACAAATTCACTTTGTACTCTTGAAAGGAAATCCGATGATCTACACCGCGGGCTTATACGCCCAACAACAGAGCCAACTCATAACAAAGGGATAAAAGTCCAATCTCAGGATACATTTGAGCATGCAAGCCCATGGAGAACTACTGAGGTGGCACCAGTGAGGGAAATATGCATTATTTCTCAAAAAGGTATTCATTTGCATTTGAAAGTGTCCTCAAGCGCAGCACACAGAATACCACAGACAGGAAAACGTTACTGCTGGGGAAGGAGACACAAAGCACTCCAGACAATCAGCGGATAATTAAACATTTCATTGAAGCTTTAGTTTATTAGTATTTGCTTCTGCATCTGTTTCCAAACTTCTATTCTTCAGCTCATGTTTCACGCTTATAGCAATCATTTGCATATATAATGTGTTTCACTTCAAGGCCTGTTCCATAACAAAAGGCATACATTATACATGAAGCTTTGTCAGAAGAAAATGCACAATTAGAACTTCCAACCGGTGACAGTTAAGTGAGAGACAGAGTTTGAGTTTCCTCCAAAAATCTGTGTTTTCTTAAAACAAAGTCTAAGGCCCAATCCCAATTCACCCTTTGGCCCTCCTCCTTACCCCTACCCCTTGGCCCTTGCACTTGGCACTACCCCTTGAAATGGAGTTGCAAGGGGTAGGGGTTGAAACATTCCCCTATGAAATGGGACAACCCTTCATGACCTGTTACATCATCAGCAGTCAGCAATGCTGCTATTAACAGAACGACTGGAACGACTGTTTCTGAAAGTATTCTCCATGCCGTCAGCAGCTGTAACGGCCTCTGTTCCATGGGCTTTGGTCATCTTTTTGTGGTTATCAACTGCAAACTGCAGAAATACGATCCACAACACATTGAAACAGCATTAAATGGTCAAACGATTAAGTGGTTAACGAAGAAAATACGTACATTTGTGTGTTTCTTTCATCACACTGCTGTGCTTTTTTCTGTGTTTACCTCCATCTCGCCAATGATTTGAACAGAATTATGGGCGGTTTCTCCTGCCCCTCTGTTCGTAGTGTGGTCCTGAAAAATCTCACTTTTGAGGGTTATACAGCCCTCTGCCTTAGCCTTTCTCCTCCGTCTAATTGAGAGTTGGGACAACACTACTCCTTCACATGTACGCGTAAAATGGAGGGTAGGGGTAAGGGGGAGGGTCAAAAGGGTGAACTGGGATTCAGCCTAAATGTCATGTATATGCAGCATATAGTGCTTTGTATCTATAGTCCCTTGTACCTTTGTATCAGTCATCTTAAAACCTATTTTTATTAATTTAGTTGCATATTAAATGGGTATCTTTTTCCTATTGATTTGGTCATGTTTTATCTATTGCCGTTGGGTTGTTTTTCTAGATTTTATGCTGTATCCTGAATTTTATAGTGAAGAAGCCAAACTGTGTTATTTATTTCATGCTTTAAGTAGTGAATTAATTCCGTTTCTTATGTGGAGTGATGTTTTAATTGTAAAGCACTTTGTCACTAATTAAGTGCTCTATCTATCTATCTATCTATCTATCTATCTATCTATCTATCTATCTATCTATCTATCTATCTATCTATCTAT
>JAPQRP010000029.1:32461290-32475959 GCA_037367295.1 Apogon hyalosoma | reverse complement strand
TCTTTCTTTCTTTCTTTCTTTCTTTCTTTCTTTCTTTCTTTCTTTCTTTCTTTCTTTCTTTCTTTCTTTCTTTTTATGCTTTCTGCACTTTCCTTTTGATTAATGTGTTATTCTTTATTATTTTAATGTAATTATATATGTTTCTATGCCTTTGTAAAGCACTTTGAATCAAGGTTATTATCGTTAACAAAAACTAACAAAATGACTACAACTACAATTGAAAAAAAACATTTTTGTTAACTGAAATAAATAAAAACTATAATGAACAGAAAAAAAACAATAACTAACTGAAACTGTATTGTGTGCTTACAAAACTAACTAAAACTTATAAAAAATTATGGATAAAATTCTGCCACCATATGGCACTTCACGGTCCGTCATGTCTCGTCACTTGTCGTTTAGTTGTCTTCTCATCCCACTCTACCTGGCAACATGGAAACTAAAATTGGGAGAATGCAACAGAGTCCTGTATGGGATTTATTTGAATACACCAGCGAGGAAGATAAAAGATATGAAAAAACTAAAACTAAGCATTTAGAAAAAAACAAAAAAACAAAAACAAAAACTAATAAAACCTAGCAAACCTGCTCTAGAAACTAATTAAAACTAACTGAATCAGATAAAAAAAAGGGTCAAAACTAAATAAAACTAAACTACAATGAAAAACCCCAAACTAATATAACCTTGCTTTGAAATGCCTTGTGTATGAATGGTGCTATACAAATAAATCTGCCTTGCCTAAATACCTAAAAAATACCTTTACAAACCAGCGATAACATGCATACCAACCCCATCCCTCCAATATCTGACTGAAGATTTAACAACATTAATCCACTATCATTCAGCCTGACAAATTCAAAGATGTGGAGAAACAGAGTGATGCATTAAGGCATTAAGTTTGTGTGTGGCTAACACCAACCTTGCACCAACTGCATGTGAACATTTCCGTTGGTCTTTTGTGAATATGATTTTTTTCAACAAGGCATATTTGCATGTATCTGCATAGAAAGAGGTTGATTTTGTGTTGAGTGTTTGAATAGTCTCCCATTTGCATCCATGCAAATCACATTTAAGTGGATATAAATTACAGTGGTGCGTTCTGGTCTGCAGTGCAGTTTGCAGTGAATTCCACCCTTTACGGGTGCTTTGTGCATTACACGCAGTATTCCTTACTTGGATCTGGCCTTATGTTTGCTCATGCCCTCCTGTCAAAAAGATAGAGTTACAATGAAGATGTGAGCTCTATTTGTCATTGCAAATGTTTTTTTTGTTTGTTTTTTTTTTTGACATACCACACAGTTCTAATTCCCTGCATGTGACTGTGGTGGGTATAAAATAATCAAGACAAAAGGTCATGTTCAGTTTGCCAAAATAAACTTAATTACACAAATAATCTGAGATCCCCAGCGAGGTTTAGCCAATCTATATGTCAATGAACCAAGCAGATAAGATGCGGGAGGTGGTAAATAAGGCGTAAACGCAGCTTGTAACATTGTACGCTTATGGCATACGATACCATGTCTCTTCCAGTAATTACCGTACCACTCCTGCATCCCCATTTGAAATCTGACCGTTGTCTGTCAATGATAACACACACACTGTGCCAGATGGTTTATGCAGTGTGGTCCAGCTCCTCCACACTTCATTAGGGAGAGGGAGTGCAGTGAGAACACTACAGTGGTGGAATGGATTAGCCACCATGGCCTGCTCATTCCGTTTCCCTCTGCTGTGAAGCCTAGAAAGGCTCATGTCAGCCTACTGGGGTAGAAAGGAGGAGGCGCAGCACAAGAAAGACAGGATTTGGTGAAAGTGATCATGAACAAAATCTAGGGTGTAGTTTGTTTTGAAAAGAAAGAGGATAAGAGTGCCTAATTCTTTATAAATATAGGTTCAAATGAGCCGAGCTATTTGTGGAACAGCCCCGAATTCTGTTTTATTATATGATTGTTTCAGAATAAATGTGCTAATAAAAACAGAACCTCTGCTAATAAGGAGTCTAAACGCTGAAATGAGTTCAAATGCTTCTGTCGCTGCTCTGTTCCTTGCAGGATGAGTGAGCGATACACGCAGGTCGGAAGCAAAACGGCTCTTCTTGTAGTGGTGCTTGTGATCAGTGTCTGGGAGATGTCTGCACCGACAGAAGGTTCTACAGGTGAGTATATAAACACAACAGCAACATCTGCTTCCATCTTGTCCCATAAGTGTATTTTTCAGGACTCATTGCATCCAGGAAAAACAAGTCACTCGTTGATGGAGTTCACTTGTCAATATCTGTCTACTTACACCAACAAATCTGTTTGTTAGTGGACCAAATAATCCTCCCAATGTGTGAAGCCAACAGCTTTCACACACATCACCTCCTTCTTGTGGTTTAGTCATTCATGCTGTTTTCAGAATCAGATTTGTTCATGGTGCTTAATTTGAAGTTGAAAAGTCAGATGATCTGATTCTAATGATCTATGTAAACACAAGTGGCAGACAGTTTTTACATTACTTATATATTTACCAAAAAACTTATTATTTACAACTGTTGTGGGAACAGAAAGTATTTGTAAGTTTTTAAAAACATGCAAAAATATTAGGGCTGTCATAATGAACGCGTTAACGCAGATTAATCCATCATCATGCTTAATCTGATTAAAAAGTTAAACACAATTAACCCATCTGCAGTGCAGAATGACTCTGAACGTCTCTGCCAAAGTATTTCGGGCAGTTTGTCCAAGTAGAGTTAACGTCGTGCATGAACAAATGGTCAGCTGATCCGATAGTGACAGGCAGCAGAACCAACCCATAAAGATGGAAGATGCTAAACAGCACATTGGCCTCTGGATGGGAATATGAGGACAAAAAATCCCGAGACGGAACAGCTGACTGACATAAAATATTATGCACACTCTGCAGGAAGTTTTCTTTTCACCAAACCACTTCCAGCTTAAAACACCACATTAACATGAAGCATACGTTAGTCAGGATTCTGTTAGCACTTGGGCTAACGTGTTGCCCAGCTTTTGGCAAACTCGTTAAGTGCAAATATATATTCCCTTCTTTCTTGAGTCTGTTTCCTCATGTAAATTTAAATGCGATTAATATACAGGGTGTCCCAAAAAATTTGACATCATTTCATCAGGTAATAATTTGTTTAAAATTTGTTTGAGAATCTGCCAGGAATATGGATTGGACGTGCTAATGATGGAGACAACGTGCTATTGAAATGGCCCCTGCGCTCACCTGATCTAACACCGTGTGATTTCTTTCTGTGGGTTTACGTGAAAGGACTGGTCTATATCCCACCACTTCCCACATGCGTAAAGGAACTGAAGAGGAGGATTACTGAGGCTCTGGAGAATGTTACACATGACATGCTGCGGCGAGTGTGGCAGGAACTCCACTACCGACTTGATGTGTGCCGCATCATAAGCGGTGCACACATTGAACAATTGTATTAACTTTGGAACATTATAAAATGACCACCCCCCAGAATTTTTCACTTAAAATTTGTAGAATAAAATATTTTATGTCCAAAATCAATCAAGTATCAAGTATCATTTCTCCTGACCATGTAGTCACTCTGATATGAACATCTGAAATAATGTCAATTTTTTTGGGACACCATGTAGATGAAAAATAAATGATATTTAATTGTGATTAATCGAAATTAATCCACAGTAACCCTGTGATTAATCTGATTAAAAATTGTAATCATTTGACAGCACGAAAAAATATGTAATTCTACACTTTCCATAATGTATGTCATCACCTATATGACATGACGAGGAAAGTGACGACGATAATGAAGTTGATGATGATGATGTCATGAGGCTGTGGTTAGGGGAAATCAACTTTAAGGGGTTCGCTACATCACCCCATGGTACTTAAAGGACAAAATTGTGCAAGAACAAAGGGGTGTGCGGGACAGCTAGACATTTGTGACAAGATGTGGAGTATTCGAGGTGTGATCCTGGTCCTGATATTCAGATAAAATTGTGTCCCTTTGGAGATTTCGGACAGTACTCTGCACCACCATCATTCACAAATGAGGGAATATCTTTAGGAAGAGTGGTGTTCATTCCTCCTGTAGAGCTCATAGGCTCAGTCACTGCCAAGGCAGACTGAAGCTGTTTTAGAGTCTCAACACTTTACTACAACACTTGATGTTGTTTTTTTCCTCTCATTTGTCACCCCTTTGTATTTCATACGGCTCCTCCAGAGCTACTGAAGACATAAAACAGATGGTTTCACAGGCTGAGCTCTGCTTCTATGACCAGTAAACCGACAGTGATGGACACAAAAAGAGTGGAGATCCCCATTGAGAAGCTGATTTTCAGAGCTAATTGGACCTGGAGGGCTTAGAATGGTTTGAATCTAAGTGAAGTGGCATTAATGAAAGAATTATATTTTGACAGCCAAGAACAAAATGACATTTTCCAAAAGTATAAAAATTTGGATGAAATATCCAGAATTTAAGTAAAGAAGTAGAGGTGCTGTATTTTTTGCTTCCAACTTTTAGGTTCCAATCAGTGTCATGTGGATCCAGGGGGTCCTAGGAGGCTAAAGTTAGCCCCCGTCCATCCATCCATCCATCCATCCATCCCTTCACTGAGCTGTGAAAGAACCAGGTGGATTTTTTTGTAAGCTTGTTAGTTTTAGTCATAGTGTGAAGCCTCATAAATTAAAACTAAGAAAGGACAGACACAGGACAAATGACGCTGTGCACACTGTCACTTCTCACCATGCAGCAGACCAAATACAATGTCACTGTCGTAAATGGGGCAGTAATTGGATTGAAACTGCTATTTTAAAGGTACGAGTCAAACTCAGCACATTAAAAGTGTTGTTGAGTCGTCACTAGTAAAACCCGGGGAGATCAATTACAGCAACTCAGCAGCATTACTAGTGGAAGCCAACCCACATGTTTCATCACTCGGAGTCCCACTGACAATACGCAGCCTCGGGTAATTGGTGAGGTACAGGGGTGCTGCTGCTGGACAGGAAGGATGTCCATTTGTTAACATGATAGACAACACACATACCTTTGTTGACCAATTAGACAGGAGCTGAAGAACGTGCCTTTGATTGGCAGAAATCTCCACTCGAGGCGCTCATCATTTCAGCGGCGCAGATCAGGATAATCTAACGCACATTGTATTTCTCTCTCTGATAGCCACCGCAGCCCCTAATTTCCCCCGAGTGTTATTTCTGTTGCTGTAAACCTGTTATTATTCAAAAGATGAAATGAAGCCAGAACATGTCTGAAATTGAGATCACATATTTCCTTCCAAAGAACACAGCAGTGATAAAAAAAAAAAAAAAAAAAAAATACTAAGCCTAGCCTCTGAGAACCGGGGCAAATTTAGTCCATTTAAGCAAATAGAGAAGATGATTTACTAATGCCCATAAGAGCTTCCCTTCTTTAAATAACTAGCTTCTGTTGACAAAGATGAACTCAGGGTTTTTCCACTATCAAACATGCTTTTCTACTCTTTGACAGTTATGCAAATTCATTTTTATTTTCCTCTGTGATATATGAAAAAAGAAGGTTTGACTTTGCTCCCTCTTGCCAGACAGTGATACTGCAAGGCTGCCACAGTCGAGGAGTTTGTCCTATTGCTGTGGATGTTTACAACACAGACTTAATAAGTGCCAGTGGTCATTCTGTTCGCCTTTGTGCTTGTCCTTTATTGACCAGGACCAAGGCAGAGCAGGGAGAGGAGTCAGGCAGGATTCAGGCTGAGAAGTCGTGCGGACATCTGATTTATTTTAATTAAAGTCTATAGTGATCGACCTTTTGAGTTTCCTCAAATAAAACACATGCACGCTGTCTGTAGCATCTCTAAATTGTGCAGGTTGAGAGGGTCAGGTTATATACTGTATTAGAAAAGTCAGATGTAAAGCATATGCAACGTGATATCGTGAAATCGCGTAAATGTACACGTCACTTTTAATTGCCGTTAATTGCCGTGTTATCTGTACGCATTATAAGCTTTCCACGTGCATGGTCATGCCATCTCATATACCACGCACTGAGGGTTAAGGTTAGGGTTACGTGAACCGGAGATCTTGGCGTAAATTGACATGGCGTTTAATAACACGCAAAAGGACAAAAATGCATATGTATAGCATGCCACATGCTGTAAGAAGTGACGTAACATACATCGCAATTTCATGAGATCAGTTTCGCATATGTGGAAAGGGGAAACCTCAGGTGAGCGGTACTGTAAGCTGCTATTTCAATATTATCAAATAGGGGTGCACAGATTATGAAATTCTGAGCTACTACACAAAACAAGTGGTTCCAGGTACAACAAACCCCGCCCCTCGCACGTATTGTAGTTTATTTAGGAGTGGATCCAGCTGATGTCATCATGTCTATGTCAGCATATCAGCTGCCTCTATATATGTGCCAAGTCTGAAGTAAATTGAAACAAAATTGATGTTTTTATAGACATTTGAAAGTTTGCCTATCACAAGTAAATGAGAGAAAAAAAAAGATTAAAAAAAAAATCATAAAAAAATTTAACTTGGATCTACTTTTCCCAAAACGTAACCACATCTATTCTGGGTCACTGGCAATCTATAAATCCCAATTTACTATGAATTCAACCAATGGTTTTGCTGCTACAGACATTTGAAATTTTGCCCATTATAAGTAGATGGAAAAAAAAAAAAGATAAAAAAAAAAATCATAAAAAAATGTGAACTTTGACCTACTTTTCCCAAAATGTAATCAGGTCTATTCTGCATCACTGGCAATCTATAAACCAAATTTGGTATGAATTGAAGCAATAGTTTTGCTGCTAAAGTGTTAAACAAACAAACTGAACCAAAAACAGCTCCCCTTGCCTCTCCTTCGGGGGGCGGGATAATAACATTTTAGCTGACAACAGTATGTGTGGTATATGCATTTATTTAGTTTTGTTATTTATCACCACTTTTGTGCTATGTGAAAAAGAAACATTCATCACATAAAGGCTAACAGAACTGTTTTAAAGTATTTAACTCCCTCATCACATAATCTTTGAATGAGAAAAAATGCAACCTTTAATGCAACACCACAAATCAACATTGCTCACTGAAGCAGCAAAACATCACTGTTGATCGTGATTTTTTTTTTGTCAACAAAACAGCATATAAATAGCAATGTTTGGTTGATTTATTTGTATTATCCAAGGATCACCTGATTATGTGATATAAGAATCCTTTACCTTGACCGTTTTCTTCAACACCAAACACATTTCTAAAGTCTATTCAGTAATTCACTCAAAAAACAAAACTACTGAATGTTTTTATTACATGTCTCTGCACATGTAAAGGTCTGGTGATTGAAATGTGTAATAATTATCCTCAGTGAAGTAAACACAGTCAGGCTTGTAAAGATAGAAAGTACACTAAGAACCGTGAATACGTATTTGAATTTATTCACCAATCCTCCAAAAAGAAGCGTCATATCTTATGGTTCCTGTAGAGTGTGTGAAAAGCTGCTATTTTGACCTTCAGATTGTGCTGTTGATCCTTGCAGACACAACACTGCCTTGAAGTTTCTTGTCCACAAAGGGAAATCCATTAGCCACAGCGGCTTCTTATGGGGAAGTTTTCAGGAGTGGAGAGAAATATAGCTTATGTGATGGTTTCTTCTCGGTATACTGAGGTGATACAGGAGAGGTTTTGAGTTTGCCGTATACCATTACAGGTGCTTTTCTTACTGCTGAATGAGTTGCTCTGATGTTTGACCTCATCTCACATTATCTGTATAATATGCTTGGAGTTTGCTGCTTGCTCTGCACCTTACACTTTGTGCACTTTGTAATAAAAATGACTTGTGTGTTGCATGTGAAGCATCTTGCCAAGAGAGATAAAGCAGTACTTGCACCCTTGAGAGAGAGCAGTAACTAACAGTCAGAGACACAGCAGGTTCCCCATGTTAAACCATACAATCAATCCACTCAGTGCTTTATAGTCACTCTGAGGTCGCCTCTCTGAATTTGATTTGTGTCTGATATTTTGCTTTAACTAAAACATTTCCTCTTCTGCCACTCCTCCATTTCACTACTGACAAACTAAATACTTTGCTGGGAGCGCTCTTCATCAATATTAACACCACAAATTCTCTACATGTTGCACCTCATTATGTAAGTTTGTACAGAGAGAATTGCACTGCATGAGCTTGTTGTCAAATATAATTTCTCTACATGACAGGCAGTATTCTTGAATGCATCCAAAGATGTGGATAAAGCAAAGCCGCTATTAGATTACCATTCACAACAGCTTCATGAATGATACAAAGTATGCATCATTTGTGGTTTCTTCTCTCTGCAGAGACAAACATTTAAAAGCTTTTCAAGCAGAGTAATTTCATTTCAGAGAGGAAAAGCCCATTATCACTTCTTACTGAAAGTAACTGTGGTTCAAAGGAGCAAGTGCAGAGTATAAACAGCTCAGTATTTGCAGATCAAAATAGGACTGTGAGTTACTTTTTAGGGCTCACCTTACAGTAGCATCTACATCTGATCCAGCAAAAAAACAAAATCTTCACAACATTAAATGATATGTGAAACTCCTTGAACTTGCTGTCCTGTCAGTGATGGTTAAAATCCTTCAATAGTCAAAATGTTAGCAAACATTATTCCATAAAGATGTGAGTGTTCTGCAAATGAAGTGTTTTTTCATGATCTTATTTACAGTGCAGTATAAATGAGTCCAAAAGATAATTAAAAGAGCTGACAGATGTCTGGACTGAATGGAAAAGGAAAACAGGCCTTTTAAACAGTACGTACACACATACAGACAAACATACATACATACACACATACATACATACATACAAACATACATACATACACACACACATACATACATACATACACACATATAAACATACATACATACACACATATAAACATACACACACACATACATACATACATACATATAAATATACACACACACACACACACACACACACACATAAATAAATAAACTTCATTCACTAAACTTTTTTTGTTTGCACAAAACAAAGAAAAACTTAGTACAGGAAATACTAAACCATACCCTGAATGACTTTACATAAAATGGTATTGGTATTGTAAAAATATTTCTGTTGTTTGCAGGCACTGCAACTAAAATGCCTCACTGCTTTTGTCATCAAACTGGAATGTGATGATCTATAATGCGGTTGTGATGCAAAGAGTTTTTGTCTTTTCAGTTATACTCCTTAAATTTACCATTAAGTCATGAAAAAATTTTATCCATTCATACAGAGTCTCTGTTCAGTATACATATTTCATCTGATGTGGTTAGACATGTGATGCTATGTCCACTTACTGTACTGTTGATTTAAAGAGTTATTTATAGGGGTAATAGTTTTGTTTTGACAGCTACAATAATTTAAACAAATTTTCCCTTTGGTTAAAATAATCAGACTTAAATCATGTGTCAAATATTCCCTTAGCCCTGATACTCTTCTTAATATGTGCTGACACATCCCCCCAGAACGTATCCGTATGCATGAATCCTGTTGTTTTTATGTGGCAGGCAGGAGACATGGTGAGAGGGGGTAAGACATGTGATGAAGTTAAAATTAAACCACCAATGTTACCATCTTGGGGTACGTGTCTTAACCACGCTGCAAGCAGAGCACCCCTGGAACCAACTACTTGCATCTCATACTTGTGTCATAAAATTTTAAGACAGAAATCTACAAGTGACATTGGCTGTGGCAGCTTGTCTGGGGCCTAAAGGATCCTCTCTGTCACAGTCGTGGTCCTGCAGGTTTAAAGCCCCTGCTCTGGGTTTGCGGGACAGACTGATTCCCAAGAAAACTGCTTTTTTCTGTATTTTCTGGCAGGGGAAAGCTGAGTCGGCATCCAAGTATGACTCCATATCCAGTCAGAAAAACCAGCGCCTCCCGGTGTAAAACGTGTCCTTTAGGGAGATACTGGCAGTACTTCTCTCAGCAGCATCTCAGTTTGCCGCATGTTTGTCTTTTATATCATTCTTGTTTGGAGGCGGAAAATGAGTGAGCAGCTTGCCTCTTTTGGGCAACTTCCTGCATTATTTTAATGTCAGAAGAAGGATGGGGGGGTTGTTAGAGCAAGCACACTATCAAAAGCTGGGTACACTGCAAAAATCTAAATCTTACCAAGTGTATTTTTCTCATTTCTAGTCAAAATATCTCACCACATTTACAATAAAACATAATCACCTAAAGAGCAAGGTTTCAGTGAGATATAAGAACTTATTTTTAGACAATAGATCTTGAAAATCTTATCTTACCAAGATAATTTTCACTTGTTCCATGAGCAGATTTTCTGCTTAATTTAAGATTTTTTTGCTTAATTCAAGAAAAATAAGTTCTTATAGCTCACTGAAAAGTTGCTCTTTACGTGATTATGTCTTATTTTATGTGTGATGAGATATTTGGACTAGAAATGAGAAAAATACACTTGGTAAGATTTTGATTTTTGCTGTGTATATAATCAAATTCCCTCCCTGTTTTTGTTTTTTACTTGACTTTTTGACTTCTTCCCATCATAGACAACGGGTCCTTGTGCAAAATATAGGAACTATTATCCAGGGACATAAATATGAATGGTTAAAGACAGATTCCCGTTTATTTGAATTCTATTGTTACATTTTTTTCAGCTCAAGTAAAACACAAAAGGTATCAGACACCCCAGAGGTATTGGATACGCAACATTTGCTGTATATCTTTGTCAGTTTTAATATCATCCAGTCTCAGAAGAGCGACTGTTTCCATCACCGCTAGTCTCTGCAGCCGAAAAGCGCCGCCATCCGCCATTAAAAACACACCGAAGTGAAAACCTAATTACCTCAGTTTAGTTGAGCTGCTTCAGTGCAGACAGTTAGAACCAGTTTCAGTCAGTCACTTTAAATTTACTGTTTACCACGGCAGCACCCAGCATCTCCACGGAAGGACATGTCATGAAAATGTCACATGCAATTAAAAGAGGATAGAGCAGCACAGGCTTTAAATAATTCAGACAAAGGAGCGTGATCTGGAAATTGGCTTTGAATACTGCAGAGCTGCACTTTCTCCCCAACGTATCGGAATTATTTTTTTTTAATCCTGTCTCTTATTGTGAGGAATTTAGAGGGGTATTAGTTACAGCCATTACCTATCATATATGAGGTATTATTTATTTAAAGGTAGGCTACTTCTTGATAAAAGAGATGTTTTTAATGATGTTTAAGTGAATTACACTATTTAAAGGTGCTGTGAGTAAAATCATTTCTGCTCTGGTTTCAGTAGAGTTTTGGTATACAATAGTCTTGTTAGAATGACTTCAACTTAAATATCTACACACATGTCATACAGCTGCAATAAATATGTATAGAAATGAAAATGTATTATAAATATTAACCCTGTAAAGCCTGAACCATTACATCATTGACAGAAAATTCCAGTTCTTTGAAACCGGAGCCTTTATTGGTCCTTCTGAACTACCCCCAAAAAAATCTAAATATCAATTTCCATGTATGAGTTTCAATTTTGTATCATATTTGATACATCGGGTCTCAGTGCTCAAATATTATTATTTTTTAACAAACAAAAACATAATATAACACAAACATGTCTAACAAATTGGTAATTTCTTTTCAAAACTGGCAAAGTTTGCCATCCTTCCTCTTTAATGACAGTCTTGTGGTGTCACTAGAAAGGCCTCTGGTGAACGAATTCCTCCCCCTGGTGGATTATCTGTGTAGTGCAGGTATCTAATTGTATACATCAGGTTTTTCAAGAAAGAAATGTCATGCTGATCATGTAGAGGGCTTCAAAACTCATATATCAAATATGATATATTTGGCATTATAGGGTTAAAAAAGGTTTCTTGTTGGCTTGTTTTTCCTTGTAACTTTTCATTATTGACAGAGGAGCATACAGATCCAACTCTCAGGTGAGGTATTCTTAAGGGAGTCCATCCAAGGCCAGTAGTGGGTGTGTAGACAGGGATAATAACTATTGTTACACTGCTGGATTGAATCCACACTCCATTATTCTTTCCTATCGTTTCTCCAGCAGCGCACCAAGTCCGGACAGGCACCTGTGAGGTAGTGGCATTGCATCGCTGCTGCAACAAAAACAAAATCGAGGAGCGATCGCAAACTGTGAAGTGCTCCTGCTTTCCCGGACAAGTGGCCGGCACCACCAGAGCTGCCCCATCATGTGTAGACGGTACGCTTCTTATGTTGAATATTTCATGGGTCTGTTTTCCTGCTGTTGTTCCTTCCCACAAATCTTCAAGATTAATTTTGCAGAGATCAATAATTAGTGCTCCAGCTCACACTACTGTGCAATAAATACTGGTGTGATTTGCAAAATATTATGGAACACACGAAAAGAAGTACAGCGGCTCACAAATTTGAAATAGTGACATTTTTCCCCCCTTTTTCGTAGAATAAGAAAACAGCTCATGTTAACAACACATACATCAACCCATAAACACCCAGTGATACTTATCTGGCTGTTCCAAAATAGTTTCTTCCCTAATATTTCACTTTTCTTAAGTGATTTTACACCATTTATTTTAATATTATCCTCTGTATTTTGTGTTTTTACATAAAAAGTCAGGTATTTTCCTCTCTTTAATTCACTGGTCATGTAGCTGTTCATAACATCTCAGATTAAAGTTGAGGGTTATTATATCAGAAACAGAGAAAACTGAAAAAAAAGTAACTTTTGCAGTAAAATTTATCAATAACTGAAAACAAACCCAGTGTGTCCATCCACTCTTATTGATCCAACTCCATGGGTTTTACCGGTGAATCAAAGTTGTAGAAGATGACGGGGTTTCCACGGTAACTACGGAGCCTCTCAACGTCCAAATGGGTCATATCTGATGACCATGAAAAGATGACAAACTGTATTTTACACCAAGTATTTACATGGAGTAGGATTAGTGGATCAATAGGTATTGAACAGTTTAGATCAGTAGATGATTTTGGGTCTTTATGGATTAATAATGTATTTCTGCTTTGTTAACTTTCAACTGAATATTTATTTTATTTATTTATTTATTTTTAATTTTACCTTTATGTAACCAGGAAGTCCCATTGAGATCAGAAATCTCTTTAACAAGGGAGACCTGGCCAAGGTAGCAGCCATACAGAGTCCATACAAAGTCCACACAATATAAAACACATACATGAAACACAATGAAACAATAAAACACAATAACAACTATTCAGCCATAATGGCATTAAGAATAACAGTAATGCTGAATATTGTAGTTAGTTCCCTGCTGCGGCTGCTACATTGCCTTCACTTTCCTTGTCTTGAAGCTTCATAAACCCGCCCACTGAATTATACATTATGTTGCAAAATGTTAGAAATCTTTTACAGGAATTCATTTCAAACCCTGTTCACAGCCTGCCAGTCTTTAAACAGCCGGCTCAACCAAACACATACAAAGTCCTAGTCACGACATTTCCAAATATTTGCAGTTCCCTTCTTATATAAAGAAAAGCCTTGTTTATAGTTTCTCTTTTGAAAGGCTTCATTTTCCGCAAATGATGCGGTAGGGGACGTCACATGACTCGACTGAAGTCATAGTTAAATCACAATTTTTAGGACCTGAGACTGTTAACGGACAGCAACAAAAGACTGATGACTCTGACTTGTGGCAGATAAATTGACTTGTATCCTGCTCAGAAAGGTACCGAGAGGCCAGTATTTACTCTGTGGTTTTCACACCTAATAGTCCACTGGACTCGGTTCGATAGGGGTTCAAACATTCAGCAGGCCTGAGTTTGTTTTCACACTGCGCCAAGGTTATTATCGTCCAAATTCTACGCTTATTTCCACTTCATCGTAACTTTGATTTAATACTTTTTGCGGACAAACACACAGAAGCGATGACTGATATGATCACTTTGGAGCTGTTTAAGATCTATAGGTCTATATTTTATTTTCAAAGAACCACCTGCCATTGATGTTCATTTGTGAGGCTGACGGCTCGCCTATTAACGACAGATAGATCACCAGACGTTTAGATGACTCGACTCATCACTTGCTTTATCTGAAAATTGCTTTGACTGTAGACTTGCTTGAGACTTGAAAATGCAGATTCAAGACTATTTTTTTCTCTTTAATACCATACAGTAGAAGTGAAACCAGCGGGAGTTGTTGCAATATTACTGTAGATCATTGGATCACAACCTTTTTAGGCTCGTGACCCCAGACATTCAAAACTGGGACTTTTTTTTTGCTAAAATTCATTTGTTTTTGATCATGTAATAGTTTGCTATACTATGTTGCAAATAAATGTTAATATTAGATGACATTTTAGTTATATATTTTATATTATTATGGACAGAGGCAGAAAAGCCAGGTTGAGATTACTGCACAAAGTGAGAATTTGATTTTCCTTGGTCCAGATACAGTTGCGGAAAAAATTATTAGACCATCAAAAGTCATCAAAAACAATGGTTATGCAATCAAGTGCTAACTCCTGTGTGTATCGTGTGACTAAAACAGACAGAAAAGAAAACATGGAATGAATAAAAGCACTGTTTTTGTTAGTACAATCCCATGGATCTTGATGTGAGAATTGAAGTGATTTTTGGTTATTATCAAGAAAAACATGGAAAATGGATGGATATCAGCTCTGAAATTAAACTACTATGAGCTATTTTTGTTGTTATCATTATATTTG
>JAPQRP010000029.1:32434213-32461190 GCA_037367295.1 Apogon hyalosoma | reverse complement strand
AAAAAACAGAAGTGCGTAATGTCGGTTTTTCCATTAAATCACAAATGCGATGATTTGTTTATTTATTATCGCAAGATAAGAAGAAAAGTTATTCCATAAACATCACAACGAACATAAATATCACATTGATTTACAAATATATTCATTATTATTATATATTACCCCTCTATCCCGTACTAAATTAAAGAATGATTTGTTTCCAGGTGTGTCCACACATACTGCGCCATGTTTCCTTTAAAACTCTTCTTCTTCGCTTGTTGTAATGTCCGTCAACATCAGGTTTTTTTTTATTCACATGACTCTAGTTGCGGAAAAAAGGTCTTTCCATCGCAGTTTTGTGTGATATACCAATTGCGCTACGCCCGAAAAAACCACCTCTTGCCAACACAAAAACTTTTAATCAAAAAACAAGAGTTTTGGACAAATTGTCATTTTTCCATTAGGTACATTTTTATGCGCAAGTTATATTCACGCAATTTGAGGGTCAATGGAAAAGCAACTATAAATTTATATGAATAAAAATGTATTAAATCTTGGGTAATCATTGAGTCTATAATATCTATAAAAGAAAAAAACAAATTATTAGTTAGATAGTGCTGAAGAGGCTGCTTCAAGACCAATCATAACAATCATTTAAACCAACGATAGTTCTTCAAATATGATTGAAATTACACACATCAGATGGTGCATTGTGTTGAGCTCCTTGATACACAGTATGTTTAGGAGGAGGAGTTGTAGTAGTTGGAGAAAGAGGAGAAATGTGCACTGGACGGTCATGAAATGTGTCATATATAGCTCAGTTTCCAACAATGGAAAGTTGTGTGGGCCGGGACACTTGCTTGTGAAGGAGCAATCAAAAATCTGGAAGCTTCTAAAAGAATGAATTCCATTGAATAAACACAGAAGAACATGAAATCTCACTAAAGAAGGCTGGAGATGACAGAGCTGGCATGAGCAAATCAACAGAATGATTTGGAGACGATCTAATGTCAGTCAGCAAGTGTGGCTGTGCCTGAACTACTGCTCTCGTTTATGATGTTGAACGGGCAAATTGAGAACATCTGTGGTTTTATCAAAATGGACTAATATTTTTAATAAGTTATTGTGTATCATCTAAAAGGTGCACTGTTACTTGCTCATGGAAAGCATATAGAGGAAAATGCAATTGATGTGTTTTACCGAGTATCTGTTCCAATCCAGAGACATTATTAAAAACATGCAAAAGTAGCTGAGGGTAAAACTAACTGATGAGGTCTGGGGTGAACGTTTAGAGAGTACATGTGATTGTTCAGCCAACGCCAGGCACAATCTTATACACTTTAAAACATTACATAGACTCTACAACTCAAGGGAGAAGCTAAATAGCTTTTTTTCCTGACGTGTCACCAGTTTGCAACTGATGCAAGTCTGCAATCGGCAACTTGACGCACTCCCTCTGGTCTTAAACTTTACTCATTCTGGAAGAGTATTTTTCATTGTTTTTCAGTGGTTTTTGGGAAGCACTGGGATCCAGATCCACTCATTGCCATCATTGGGGCTTCCAGCGCTTTACCATCAGTCAATAAATATGAGAATGTTGCTGTTTTGTTTGGTATGGTGATAAAAAGTTGATCCTGAGAGTGTGGAAGAAGGACTCAGTGCCCACGGTTGACCTTTGGACGGGGGAACTGGCAAACACGCTACATCTGAAAAGACTAAGGTATTATAATGATGATAGAGGCAAAGTGTTTGACCAGATATGGAACCCTGTGTTAAAATTTCTTTAATGAGGTGACTGATGTGAGTGACTGACCTTGCTGTTTTCTGCATTGCATACACTTTTCTTTCTTTTATTTGATATACGATTACTATTTTGTAGCATATTGATTTACTGTTGTCAGGACTGTGTTGCTGTAAATTCATTGATGTGTGGGAGGAGGTGGGAGTTGTTTTATGTTAATGATGTTTTTTTTTGTAAAAATGAAAAAAAAATTATAAATATATATTTCTTAACAAAAACACGCAAAAGTAAAAGACATTCAACTGTTTGACCTTGAATGTATAAAAAGAAGCAAAGGTCCAAACAATGTGTACGCAGCCCCATGTACCGGAAAAAGAGCCAAGAAATGAAATTAGAGGAATAAAAGCAACGAGGAATCAAAACAACTGGAGTCAGGCAGATGTAAGGCAATTATTAGCTCAACGCCACATCAAAAGGATGCTAACATCTCCGTTGGGCGGCCTGCATCCCTTCAGTATTTAACCTATTATCACAACATTGTTAGTGAAGTCTGGTCGGCCTGTATGCCAGCGTGACAGCTAATTGCCAACAACCGGGACTAGAAGCAGCCGACCTGAAACACCACAGGTTTGCAGGGAATAGAGTTTGACACTGTTTTGAAGGTCAACTTCTGCATTCAAACCCCCAACAGGTCTCCCCTCTGGGGTGCCCACGCCTGTTGAAACGCCTATCACAGGAAAGTGGAGAGGTTCATTGTTCTCCCTTCTCCTGTTGACCCTTACCGCCCCATTAAAATCTAGCCTGAAACTCTGCCTGAGGGTCTCCAGCCATCATCGGCACGTGCAGCCTCACCAAAGCATTGCATACTAATTGGACACGAGAGGGAGGGTGGGCGTCTGGAACGCATACACTAAAGATGTGTGAGTGATGTTCAGATTGGCAGCGGTGGTGGAGAATTAATGACGTTAACTTGGTTATTTGTGGGTTTGATGCTGGAAGAGTCTAATAACAGCTACGTTCCTCTGTTGAATAGGTGGAAACAAATAAGCATGTTATTTGTGCTGACTTGCTAAAAGATTATTACCCCCAGCATACAGGTTTTTGCTTTCACATAGTGGTTTGCTCAACACAAACCCCTGACCACTTGAACCCTGTAGTGCAGGGTACCCCCAGGGGTGCTTGGATGAAGCCCAGGGGGTACTTGAAAATTTTCTGGAAAAATAGGATGCATACAGTAGGACCACAAAGGATGTTGATTTTAAGTGCACAGATATTTTATCTGGGAGGAACAGTCTATTTATTTATTTATTTATGTTCTGTTGTGTTTTTTTCTTAGTATTTTATCTTTTTATTATGTTTTTATTGCATTTATTTTACTGTACAGCACTTTGGAAACCTTTGTGCTTGTTTAACTTTGTTGCTTTATAAATAAAAATGGATCGAATTAGATTGGAAATATATCAAATAAGTCATCATGTACCGAATTCAAAATAAATAATGAGAATTAATGCTGAAATATTAAACACAAAAAATACATTCATATAATAATTTTACTGTCAATCATCTTGTTTAAGCTTTAGTAAAATTTTAAGAATATTTCTATTTTATATTATTCAAAATGAGTTTATTTGAGTAGCTAAGTAATTATTTTTTGTTGATGACAGGTTCATTTATTCATAAATGACCAATTTCTTTATTCTTCTTATCAATGAAAGAGGGCACTTTTCAGTTTATATTTTGCACACGAAATTAATTTTTTTTAAATTTTTTAAAAAAATATATTACAGTTAAATATATGTTGTTCATTTACAAAGTTTTGAAAATATAAACAGACACCTTTGGCACAGGAACAAATTTTTACCAATTTTTTTTCCATCAAAAATGCTAAAGCGAGAGTTGGAGGTACTTGGCTAAAAAAGTATATTTCAGAGGGTACTCCACTGCAAAAAATTTGAGAACCACTGGCCTAGTCTTTTGTGTGCCGTTGGATACACACACTATGAAAAAAATCATTTCTGTAAAGTAAATAGGTGTACTTCTTCGGTGATTAAATCCATTTGGGTGCTTTGCTTCATGACAACAACAAAGTTGCAAAAACACAGCACCCCAGAGTAGACCAGCTCATTTCTGTTTGACTTCCTTTGACAGGCTGCTCACATGTAAACTTTATGGGAGCATGTAGAACAGTATTGAGCTGTCTTTGTTAAAGTGTCCATCATCTGATCACAAACCCACTGGAGACAGTTGCACCCACAGACAGATGCACGATTCTTTCCATTTCATTTTGCAGGGTAATGGGTACTGGCTCTTTCCTCATGTGCAGGTGCATCTGTTTTCTGTTAATGGTGATAACATGAGGTGACCTTTAGCGACACATACACAGTTTACACAAGGCTTCATCCAAATATCAGCCTTTAACGTCAAAGCATAAAATCACCAACAGAGGCTTGTTTGGATATATATTTTATTCAGCTACTGTGATAGGTGATATCTTCATATTAGTCGTACAAATACAGAAATCAGTTGTCTATACCCGTGTGGTATTTTCCCTCACTCTGACATGACGGTTACAGAGGTAGTGGAAAGACTGACACAATCAGAAAAACAATTTAATGTCTTAAAGTCGCCCTGATGAGAAAGCACACAGCATGTCTGCTACTGGAAGGACATAATGGACTGTGTTCAATACTGAGACAAACAGTGCTGAGGTCCGGACACGTGAACACAGCCGTCCTCTTGTGTTCATATGCAGATGTATGTGCATCGTGTACCCTACAGTGTCATTACACATTCTTGGAGTTTAATGCCTTCTTTATTCAAATAGCATTAAGATGGAGTGAATTTTGGATTCATTGGTTATTTACATGTGATGAAACACTGCAGTGATTTGTAAACACACAGTATGTTACAGACAGAAATGGGCAAATTGTGGGCATTTGTGAGCCTTACAACACCATTTTTACAACACTCACAAATGTCTGTTCATCATGACCAGTGTAGCACAATAAGGCACGGTTAAAAGATGTTACTGACAGTCGTTGATCCTCCCAGTAGCAATCAGTCATTGTATACAGTCATCACCCACTCTTTATTGTTCATTCCAGCATGTGAATAATAATTTTCAATTAAATTAAAGACTCTGTTGTTCATCTCGACATATGAATAAGCAAAAGAGGAAATTCATAAGCTATAATTTAGCCAATTTCATTATGCAGGTTGGAGTTTTGAAATTTATAGAGGCAGAAATGATTTCACTGGCTTAGAGACCAATTATTTATTTATTATTTGCTTCTTTACAAACAAGGATTTTAAATGTGACATTTATAATATGAAAAATCCCGGTTTTTTAGATGAATTTTAGAGATACATAGCTTACAAAACCATTTCAAGAAAACAAAGAGCAAATCATTCGAGATCATTCGGCAAGTGCCAAGGACTTTTTCATTGTATATATAGTTCCATTAGAGTGTTAAAGACAATATGTGGTTCTGCCTTTAAAGTGTAGGCATTTCTGCTGCAATGTCTAAACTCCAATCTGCTGTCATTTCTAACAGCAAAACACTGGATGAAGCTGAGAGTGAAGTACTTTCAAAGACAACCCTAAAACCAGAAAAGGTGGCACATGGCCACGTTCAAGTTTCACTTGACAACTACATGTAATCCTATAACAAAGTGTGACAAAAAAAAGAAACATCCCTTCAGATCTTTGTTGGCCCTTCAAAGCCTTAAAGCCTTTACAATCTGCATATTGATTCCACACATCAAAAATAAAACAAGATAATATTATACAGCCAGCTTTCTTCCTATATTTTAATTTTTCCATTTCTAACAAGTTATATTCTTCAGCAGAAACAAAATACAAGAGAGATAAAGTATTTAATACTATTTTAAATCTATTCTCTCTAGAATTGGTCTCACACAAACCTCAAAATAATACAATCTCTGTGACACATTTAAAACGTTTTAAACACATTACATAAGATGCTAAGCAGTATGATCAATAAGGCTACTGGTGCATTTCATATCCCCTCTTAATTATGTCTATGTTGATTGAATCTTATACCTTGTGTCATTTTGTTCTAGGAATAAACATTTGAAACCAAAATATACAACTCCGTATTGCTTAAATCCAAACAGAATTCATTTTGCATTATTATTTACAGGAAGGTTATAGAATACCAAAAAATGTCAGGCGTGAACAGTGCATCCTGGATTGAACAAAAGCAATATTTCTGACCCCAATCAACTGCAGTCACAAAGAGATCACAGTATAAACTGACATCTTCTACTGCACCTAACAAATGGTTCATGAACATTAGTGTTTTCCTGTTCTAAGTGAAGCTTTTGCTCTAGATAGTTATCACCAGCAGGGGGCAGTGTTATTTCAGTTGAATGATTGTACAGCAGTGCACTACCCTCATTGTATAGTTAATACAGTGACTTCTGTTTCAGAGTGAAAGTAGCCACCTTCATATTAACTTCAGTGCAGAATTTTCAGTCGCATTCACAGTTATTAACATAGACCATAATGAAGGTAGAGACATGGCAGTGTACAAAAATATGACCTTAAATTGGCATGAAAGGCTGGTGGGATAGTCTGAACAGTAGGGTTATAACAGGTGAACTCCAAGAAAGTTAACCTCAATACACAAGGACTTAGGCAGTAAATAGAAACCACATGCTATTGGAACATGACTGTGACAATGAAATTAAAGTTCAGGTTCAAAAGCAAGATCAGATGAAGTCAAGGGCTTCAGAAAATCAAAACTGTGCATACAGTAACTTCTACAGCAGTTGTTCTGGATGTGAGGTGTAGGATCCAAATACAACTGCTGATTCCTCTGATTTCACCGGAAAACACAGAGGACTTTACAGTAACAGTGTTTGTGTTTTAGAACCCTCGATTCAATATGGTGCAATATTGAGAGACATTGCAAGACAGGTGGACATCTCATCATTTTGAGCATACACATTCAACTATTCAAATGAGGGAGAAAAAAAAACAATACCATTGTTCATGATTGCTTTGAAAATAACATCTGTTATTAAAATGAGTTTGGCTTTGTTAGGACATCTGAGACAGGACATCATTTGGTCAGAGCTTTGGCATTAGACCAAAGCTTCAGGTTTTTGAGACAGAAATGTTCATCGACACAGAATAACACATGGAATGGAAACCACATCAACAGCAACACAATCACATTATTACATGATATGTTCATGCTGAACATATGCATATACAAACAGGATTTAACATGTTATTCAACATACGTTATTTAGTAATGTCAGTAGTTTTTCTTCAGATGTTTTAACATATTGACATGAATATTATGTGTTAGTGAATTAGTTCATGAGGAGACTACAGAACATGATTATTTAATCTCATTGCATTGACAATACGGACAAATAGAACCCTAAAAACAGAATACACTGATTTCATTTAAAATTTAAAGGTTAATCACAGCAAAAAAAAAAAAAAAAGTGGGTCACAGTTAACACACAGCTTAGTATAATACTTTAGTATAATACTATCAAGTATTCACTGTACAACTCCTCTGCATTCATCACTTTACATTTAAGGCAATGAGTCACAGAAAAGACTGTTGCTGTCCACACAAACACATTTCCCTGTACATCTGCATTAAAATATGCCGGAGTATATTGCTCATGGGCTCTGTCAAAAGAAAAACCACTATTATGCAGATGGTTTTTGGTCATTTATACCTTATTAAGGCCCAAAAAGGATATTACATTCAACTATAATTAAATTCATTGAATTGCAGCAGTTTTACTATGATGTTTGGGGTGAAGTATGGCCATTTTTCTAGTGATTCCAGCATAAAAGAATGTAAAATGAAATGCTAGAGTAAAGGAAGCATTTTATGACTTGACTGATATTATTAAATTAGGACACTTTTGCCTGTTCTACTCCATTACAGTGCTCAGGAGGGCAACATAATACACCGCACTGTTGCAACAGTTGCAAACACATCTGTTCCTTATTTATAGATGTGGGATTTCAGGCAACCCAACTGCTATATTAAAACATTGCAATTAGGATTTTGCGTTCTTTTCTAACACATAACACAAGATGGATCAACCATTTCCAGTGCAGTGGGATTGCTAATGCTGTATCAGCGTTGCAAACAACATAATCAACAAGTCATCAGAAGATTATGCTTCCTACCGAGCTGTGCAGCGAGGGAAATTTGTAGGTTCAACAGCTGCCAACATTAAATCAGATTTCAGCTCCTCATTTGTTCCCTACCAGTCTGATTACATAAACATGATCTTAGACAGGAGCAGTTTATCCAAAGCATTCCCACTTGTCCACAACTTTGAAAGAAGAAAAAATGGCAGATCAGGGATTCTATTCATTTGTTTAAGCAAAAAAAAAAAATAAAAAATTGCATACTGCATAGCTGTCCTTATGATCTGTACAGGTAGGTACAATCATAGCCTTTGTTTGCTCACTATCCACCAAAAATGCAACACATAAGCCCAGATGCTCATTGTGTGAAGCCATGGCAAGAAATCTGTTTTCCAGGTTTTCAAACAGTGGCCACTGTTGACTTCAGTCAGTCATGCAAAGCTCCAACCACCCAACCAGAGCTTCTGCATTGTGAAAAACAACTGTGTATGTGTCATCGTAAATATGTGGATAAGTTTGCTGGTGCTAGCAACGTGTTGCATTCACATCTGTGGACATATTATAAACGGAATGATGTTTTTATTCTACGGCTTGAGACATTTTTTTTAACTGTTGGGGCAGATGCAGATCACTTAAATCAACCTTAAAAAAAAAAAAAGCAGCACATCATTTTTAGAGGTGGATTGTCTTACTGTGTGTGTGGTTAATTATTTCCCCTTGTTATCTATCAGCATCAGTAGATTTGCTGCTATTTTCTTGTGGTTGATGTAGTTCTGCACTTCACACAAAAACAATAATCCCCACAGCCTGACTGTAAATGTGAGTGTGTTGGAATTGATTTAACCCTCAGCTGCAAAAAAGTATGTACAGAAAAGCTGATATGAGGTGAACATGGCAATAAACAAAATACAGTTAGTTTCCTAAACATCAATTTAGAGCCTCTTCACATGCGGTATCATACATTATTTTCCTTGCTTAATGTTTCTGTTACAGACTGATAATACACATCAGGGCCTCCTACAACAGAGTTGTTGCTTTGGCAGTTTAAAAGAAGCGCAAAGGACCCAGAGTAGATCCTGGTATCACACAGACAGGCACCTCTTGGCTTGAAGCTCAGTTTGATCTTAGTTGAAGGTGTTGCAAGGTTGCAGTGAGGGTGATGGTGATTTGTTTGTATGACGGAAGGACTTAGATATTGGTTTCACGCTGCATAGGCTCCTCAGTTTTTTGGCTTTGGTCAACCAGCTCCTGTGATGCCTGGGCTTCCCCATCAGCCTCCTTTTGATCCTGGCCTTGGTCAGGATCTTCTGTCTCAGTCCGTTTGTACATTTCTGCTTTCTTCTCACGCTCCAACAGTCTATAGTTGATGAAGTTTCCAATGAAAAGCCAAATGCTGGCTACAATCACTACAGCTCCACAGCAGAAATACATGATCTTATAATTTTTTGTAATATCGACCAGTTTCCCTGAAAAAAAGAAAAACATTAGACTGTAAGACTGTTCATATGTTAATGTCATTGGATGACATTAAGATCAAGAAACAATTTATTGTAAACCTGAGATGTAATGCACAGAAGAAGCTGTATAAAAGGTAAAATGTACAGTTAACAGATTTTTTCATTAGGAACTTTGCTTGCTGAGTTCGTAACTAGCACACCTGGCTAAATAACTACATTATTCCACTGCCCAGCTACTCACTCACGAGTCACCAACACTACAACACCATTTTAACCCTATAACGCCAAACGTGTCATATTTGATACATGCGTTTGAAGCCCTCTCCACGATCAGTGTGATTTGTTTTATTCTTGAAAAACCTGATGTATACAATTAGATACATGCAATACACTGATACTCCACTAGGAAGGAGGAATTTGATCACCAGAGGCCTTTCCAATGACACTACAAAATTGTCATTTATGAGGAAGGAGGCAGAACTTTGCCAAGTTAGAAAAGGAATGACCGATTTGTTAGACATGTTTGTGTTATATTATGTTTTTGTTTGTTCAAAAATAATAATATCTTGGCATTGAAACCTGATGTATCAAATATTATAGAAAACTGAAAGCCATACATTGAAATTTATATTTGAAAAAAAAAAGACAAATTGGGTTTTTCAGAAGGACCAATAAAGGTTCCAGTTTCAAAGAACTGGCATTTTCTATCAATGATCTGATGGTTCAGGCTTTACAGGGTTAAAACTGTTTTGTGTGATCTAGTAAGATTTAATAATGCAGTTAATGCTGGGAACACTCTATTGGCATCATAAATACTTAAAGTACAAACCATGCATACTCTTAAACAATGGACAGTACCTGCAAGAGGTGGCCCAAGAAGGACTGGGCAGCACTCCACGATGGTGGTGAGTCCCACCGCACTGGAGAATCTCTGAGCTCCAACAAGGTCCATCAGTGTTTCGAACAGCACTGAGCTGACCATGCCAAAGGCGAAGCCAAAGAACACAGCATACACAACCAGACCAGTGTAGTTCTCCGCAAGAGGGCAAAGTATGTGGCACACCCCATTGTACAGGACCGCAAAGCTGAAGAAGTATTGGATTTTAGGTCGGATCCAGCGAGAGTTGGCGAGCAGCCCCATGGAGGGTCTGGCAAACATGTCGACGAAAGCCAGGATTGAGAGCAGGAAAGCAGCAGAGTACTCATCCACACCCATGTCTTTGGCATACGCCGCCAGGAAGACAATAGGTGCAAAGAATCCCAGGAACATAATGACATTACCTGACAGATAGATGAGAAAACCACGGTGCTTGAAGAGTGTCAAGTCCAGGAATTTGTTGACTACTTGCCAGGCGGTGCGCTTCTCTTTTGTTGTGGTGGCCACAACAGGTAACTCTTCATCTTTCTTAGCCTTGTTGGGTGGCGGTCCCAGAGGCCTCATGAGGGATCCGGCCACACAGCAGTTCAGCAATAAGCCGCCCAGGATGAGAAAGCTACCTCTCCAACCAAAGCTGTTGAAGAGGTACTGGTTGAGAGGAGCCAGGGTGCTAAGGAACACTGGACTGCCTGCCATGGCTAGTCCATTAGCGATGGGACGCTTCTTATAGAAGTATTTGCCTATCATAGTCAAAGCTGGCTGCAGGTTGAAAGCTAATCCAAGTCCTGTTAGGAGACATGACACAGGCGCATTAGACTGTAGTCTCGAGATCAGTTTAATGTTATCTGATAGTAACGGTGCATTCATGTTATTTCAGTACACTCGATAGATCTGTAAAATATGGCTACAATGTTTTTCAAGCACAATAATGGAAATTTGAGCTTTTTTCAGAGAATCACATGAGATTGAACTAATAAGACAGCAAAGACATTGTTCCTACTTAAATCCTGTTATTTTTCCTGTACTGCTCCAAAGAAGACGGTAATCAAATCAACTCAAAGCAAGCAAATTAAGGCCTGGAGTTAAGTGGATTTAGATGGACTTACCGCCGATAACTCCTATGCAGATATAAAGCTGCACTACACTGGTGCAGAACGAAGCTAAGATCATGCCAGTGGAACAGAGGACGCCACCCATCATGACAATGGGCCTGCAGCCATATGTGTTGACCAGTATGCTGCTGATGGGACCTGGAACGAATGGAAAACACAAAATCAAACCACACATGTAGCGTGTTTATGGCAGTCAGGATCAGTGACAGTGTATAATGATTTAATCTGGTTAGTGCTGCAATCTGATGGGAGCCACGCTTCTATTAATAACAGCAACTGCACTGTATCAATTTTTAAACTTGACAGTCACGTCATCTTGCATTATATCAGTTTAATGGTAGTATAGTGACAGTGTGACAAATCAGGAAAGACTTTTACTTTAGTCTGCTTCAACATACATTTATGTGCAATGTGAATTAAGCAGAATTTCTTCTTCTGTTTGCTTCCAGCTGCTTAATGTGCAAAAAGCTGACCTGCTTCACAGTGCATTTCACTTACAAGCCAAAAAAAAAAAAAAAACAAATGACAAAGTGATTTACTATTTCTGCCAGTTTCCATAGTTATGCATAAAATCACCTCATATAAGCCTATGATGTTTATATTGAAAGAGTTGCAAAGCTATGCCAGAGGTGATTCTCCAGGTTCTTTGAAAGCCGACAGTTAAATGCTATTTCACCGTTGCCAAATCTGTAGTTTAACCATGAAATCTAAATGGATTAATTATAAGTGAGAAAGGATTCCAAAACTCAGCAAAGCATGTTGGAATGTACCAACTGATACTTTAGCCATTTTGGAGCCACAGGCCAATATACAACCTTTAAATATTTGGTAACCTTTGTGTCAAATTCATGCATCTACCTGACTGAGCCAAGTCCAACGTGGGTTAGACTGATTTTAGTTTTGTTCTTGTTGCTCCAAACAAACTTTCTAGCCACTAAACACAGTGAATAAGAAAACTCTGGATGTTATTATTTTATTTGTCACAAGTGACACCTTTTACTTTACACACAGTTATTGAACTTTTTAATGTTATTGGTAAAACTTTCAAATCTTCAGAATTAGAGCATTTGTTAGAATTTGCAATAAAGATTAATTATAACTAACTCGTACTTCACAGGAATGTGTGTGAGAGTTTATTTAAAGTATGCATCTAATAATTGACACTGTCTCCAATCCCTTTGCTGAATGTTCAGTACAGTGGAGGTGTAAATGGAAAAGAAAGTGAGAAAAGTAATGAAAAACGTATTTTTTGAAATAATGCTCTCATTACCAGCCAGAAGATGTATGGTATTTCTGCCAGGCCTTGTGCAATTTAAAAGCCACATCGGGCGAGAAGTCATCTGACTTAATTTGCTCTGCATGAATCTTTTTTCGACCTTGAGGAAAGTTCCCCTCATTTGCATCCGCAGCAGTGATCAGTATTCTCGGGGGCCCGGCGGGACCCGAATTGGCCGTGATGAGGAAGCCCTGAGCCTGCACATTACCTCCCTTGAAATAGGCTTATCATCTCCTGGCCAGACGCAGCATGGACTTCATTACACAGTGGACAAAACCCCAAACTAAATATAACCACCTCGATCCCAAAAGGAAATGACACATATAGAAATGAGTTTTCTCTAGGAGTCTTTAATGTGAGCTTCAGCAATGAAGCCGGTGCAGCTCATGATGTGAGGATGCTGCCTATCCATCACACTTCAAATAGGATAACACAGACAAAAATGGAAGCAAACAACTTTTTAAAGCTGCTTGGTTGCAAGAGGATACAACATGGTTTTCTGAAGTGGCTGTGTCTGGCTGCTGAGCCACTGCACACATATTTGGAGGGATGCAGTAGAAGGTTAACCTAGTTGGTTTGTGCAGTTTTTACGCTGCCACGAGGCTTTGACGTACAGTTCAACACATATGACATTAGTTTGCGTCAAATTTGATTTTGTTAAAAATTTGACAAGGGGGTTTGTGATGTTAAAATGGCAGTCATGTCTCCCCAGCTGATAAGATGAGTCTGCATTTCCATAACATTTGAAGGTAACAGTAGGGAATATGTTAATTTACCTAACTCTATTTCTCAGTTGTAAAAGCAAAGACTTTTTTTCAGATTAATAACATTCCCAGTTTATCTCTTTGTGTGAAGTAGCATCAGAAGCCACACTTTTTAAAATATCTTCCCCAACACTGCAACACCCCCATTAGTAACCTACTCCTGAATAACTATTCCCCATGGAAAGCCAACATTCAAGTTAAAAAGCTTAAAAACACATGACCCACTCTGGAAAAAAAAGTCACATTTTTTCTAAGAAAACATGCAGCTGTTGATTTTTTCCCCCTATGCTGACGTGGTACTCATAAACAGTTTTGTTTGTTTGGTGAACCAGTACCTTCTGTATATTTAGCATCTTGCCAACTAAAATACTTGTCTTTATGACAGCGAATTAACATAGTGTTTCCACGCTGCCTCTCCCCAAGGTCAACCTTGTCCCTCGCTCCCTCCCTTCCTCCCTCGCTTTGTGGATTAGTGATATTGATCCATGGCCTGCAGCTTAAATACGTCATCACACTGCGCCGACAGGAACAGTGGCTTCACAGCTGTCTGAGGGGGTGAAGGATCGTAGAGAGAGGCTAAAAAAATAAGGCTCTTGTATATAGGTGCATCTCAAAAAATTGCAATATTATTAAAAATCCTCTATAGTTTTGTCAGCTTTTTCAGAAATGCCTTGTTCCCATTACATCACATTGCATTACAATGAGTACGTCACTATTTATGCTGTATAAATTTCATGAATTTCCTAATCTGGCTCAGTGCACACTACTTCAATCATCACAACCACACTTGTCCAGAGGACACTCACTAGCTGGGTTTCCATTACAGTTTAACGCAAAATAAAAGCGATATTTCTACAATTTCGACATAGTATAATTGGGCGAGCTCAAGGGCGCCACAAATGGACAGCCCACTACTTTTTGATTCATAACTTTTGAACCAGACAAGTTTAAGACAAATATTACATGTAATTGTTAAAGGTCTAAATGCCATCTTAAACATAATCAAAAGGTAAAATTTTGTTTCCAATACTTTTAAATGAAAAATATCAAAAACTACTACGTGACAGATGGACATAAAATTAACGTCTATTTTTTTGCAAGAAAAGTGAAGTTCCTGACATTTTCATCCTAAAATGTTTTCAGTGTATACCTTAAACCCTCTACTGTACAACCTAATAACTGGTTAGAGGGGAAAAAAAATTGATCAGACCTAAATAGCGAGAGTTTAAAAAAAATGGCATCATCAAAAAATGGACAAAGGCAAAAACGTCACGGATGGACAACAAAAGTAAATATCAAATTATACATTTTTTATTTCAATTATCAATATCATATACATTTTTTTACGATATTGACAACATACAAATAATATTAACATTATATTCAAATGTATTTTGCATAGATATATCCATTTCTTAATTTCAAACACTGTGTGTTCAGAATATGACCTAAATAATATAAAAGTCAAATATCAATGTATTTGGAATAAATTTTGTTTATTTATGAGTTTATAAAATGAACCCAGAATGATGGCACAAAACTGTGTCACTTTCCAAACATTCACACTCAAATTTTTTTTTCACAAATTTTTTCTCATTTCAAAATACATTTTCCTGAAAATATAAGGAATTACCCAAAAATATAAGTTCGGTGTAGATTATTGTAATTAAATTTTTTTTCACCAGATGTCAACCTTCCCTTGACTTCACCCATTTGTTACTTGTAGGTGTTTCCATTGAAGAGTGTTTGGCTTCTGATGCGCAATTCTAGTAAAGTCCCATCTCGTGACATGTTGTAATTCTTGTAAAATACTGTATAGTTCTCACAAGACGCTGGTTTAAGGAAGATAGATGCACTGAGTTTCATACAAAACCACCTCATCAGACCCACAGGCTGATCATCTCCACTCCACAGCGCATTGATGCAGTCATTTGAGCGAGAGGTGCCCTGGCTAAGTACTGAGTGGATAAAAGAACATACTTTTCAGACATTTCTATAGACACTAAATTTTAGATTTTCATGAGCTGTAAACAATAATTATCAAAATTAAAACAAAAAAGGCTGGACATATTTCACGTCATGTGTGAGGGATCTAAAACACATGAAACTTTCACTGTTTGAAGTGAATTTAAAAAAAAAAAAAACAACTTCCATCAGAATAAGCAGCATCTCCATTCTGTTCATGATGCAAGTACTATGTTTCTAATACAACAGCATGGCTATACTGGTGCATCATCTTTCTATCCCTCAGCAATATTATTTGATATGCAAAACACTGCCTCCTAGTTATTTACATAAGTTGGTATGCAAAATATATATAAACCTAAAACACTGAATTCTGATCCAAGACTGAAGTAGTACTGATGCACAGCTATTTTGCATTCATCTAATGAATAAATGAAGTTTGGCACTGTCACCACCTAATCAAAATTAAATTAAATGAACCTTAAATTAATAAGGGATTTGACTGATGAACAAGAAAGTAGTTAACAGATAAACTGATACAGTACAAAACTGTATGATAGCAAGAAAAAGTTAAATGTATCAATATAGGTTTGTACTGGACAGTAATTATAAGCTCATGTCTGTAATTTGGATTAATTTGATCATTTCTGGGTGTGTCATGCTGTTGTGTGTCATCAGGCTCAGGGCTGTGTTAACAACAGTACATACACAGTTAGAGCAGCAGGGAATAAGAAAGGTGTTTAACAACCAAACAGTGACTGTTTCATCAGCGTAAGAAGCTGAACATGAGAGCAGGTGTTTAATGAATAGCTGATGAATGGGATCAATATGAATGAATGAGTAACAAGAACTACACATATTGACAGTGTCACAGCACGATGACATACAGTCATGACAGAAGCAGCAGCGGTTGGAGACGAGTAAAAACCATGACACGAAAGACGACGGTATCCGATCGTGTGTTCTTCTGGTGAGGTCAGATGTCATAGCCGGGCATTCTTTTCGTCTCCCCACAAGAGTTATGTCAAAATATTAAAATGACACTCAAAAATAGTCACTAACAAAGCCCCCCGCGACTCTGGAGTACATAAAAAATGTTTTGCGGGTGGACATGAGGCGTCAGTCTATTATAAATTGTCACCGTCAGCCTCTGAGCCTAACATACTGTCTCTCAAAAGAACATGGGAATCTGATTTAAATGTCAGCTTCTCAGAAGATGAGTGGAGCAGAATTCTTTAGAATATGAAAAAAATGTCGCAAGAACTACAATCAAGATTGGCCCGATTTAAGATCGTAAATCGAGTATACTGGACGCCTTCTAGGTTAGGGAAGGCAGGACTAGCGGGTACTGATGCCTGTTGGAAGTGCCAGCATGATAGTGGCACACTTACACATATGCTCTGGGAATGTCCCAAAGTCCAGGAATATTGGTCTTCAGTTCATACTGCAGTGGAGAAAGTTGTGGGTCAGGGCATTCCCTTTAATAACAGGTTTTATGTGCCAGGAGATCCTTCTGTTTTGAGTTTTTTGCCCTCTTTTCTTGCGCAGTGGGTACAAACTGCCATCATGCAGAGGAGCAAACTCTTAGTAAGGGAGTGGAAGACCTCACTGACTCCAACTTTCCCCCAGTGGCATAGCTCTCTTGGTCAACTGGCAGCATTTGAAAGATTATCGTATAGAATGTTAAATAGAGTAGATGATTACAATGACAAATGGGCACGCTACTTTTCTTACACAGGTCAATGACGTATCCTGCTCAAGAATTTGAACTTGACTGAGTGATAAGTAACGACTGCTGTGATCATGTATATGTGTATTGTTGGCGTCGTCTTTATTACTTAGTGTTTTGTCTTGTTGGAGAATGGCCACATGTCTTCACTGTATTTGCATTGACAACTGGCTTAAGGTGTGGAAAGGTATATTTTGTATGGTGTAATTTTTTTAATTTTTTTTCTCCCTTTTCTCTCTTTCTTGTAAAAATAAAGAAAAGCTAATAAAGTTCAAGTCATAAAAAAATGATACTCAAAAAGTATGCAAAATATTTCCCTTTGTTATTAGGTTTTCGGTGAACACATTTCATATTTCAGTGTTTTTCTTTATTATTAGACTGTATCTCTTTTTTTTCAGTGAACTGTTGGCCAACAAAACTCATTTAGTGAGAAAAAAATATATATGTTTGTATGTCTGTCTGTCAAAGTATTCATTACATAGGCTGTTTTTTGTTACCCTGCCCACCGAAGGGGAGGCAAGGGATATGGTTTTTGGCTCTGTTTGTTTACACTTTAGCAGCAAAACTATAGGTTGAATTCATACCAAATTTGGTTTATAGATTGCCAGTGATGCAGAATAGATCTCATTACATTTTGGGAAAAATAGCTCAAAGCTTCAATTTTTCATCAATTAATTTTTTTCCCCATTTACTTATAATGGGTGAAATTCCAAATGTCTGTAGCAGCAAAACTATTGGCTGAATTCATGCTAAATTGAGTTTATAGATGGCTAGGGACCCAGAACAGATCTGATTACATTATGGGAAATGTAGGTCAAAGTTCAGATTTTTTATGAATTTTTATTTTTTTCCATTTGCATATAATGAGACAAATTTCACAAGTCTATAAAAAACATCAATTTTGTTTCAATTTACTTCATACTTGGCACATATATAGAGGCAACTGATATGCTGACACCAGCACATGCATAGAAATGATAACATCAGCTGGATTGATGCCAAAATAAGCTACAATATGTGTGAGGGGCGGGGTTTGTTGTGCCTGGCACCACTTGCTTTGTTTTTTGCTTTTCTAAATCATGAGATAGTTTTACGGAGTCTTATGTGGCAAGCAACCAATCACAAACTGGTTTGACACTTGGGAAATTAAAATCAAATTACATCATCACATATTATTAATATAACATTTATTTGGCATTTCCCAAAATAATTCCAGCAAGTATAGACTTGTAATGTAATACATATCTATATTCTTTTAAGATCTTAGTGACAATACTTATCTTCAGTTTCTTTAGTTTTAATATAAACATTTACAAGGTAAACTGTTTTTTCCTCTGTTCTCTGTGAGAACTGAAATTTACCACAGAGAGGATGAGTTTTCCAGGCCTTCAGATGACAGTGCAGATGGTGACAACAGCAAAAGATAGAATGACAGGAGGATTATAGCGTGGACAGATGGCAGCCAGGCCACTGCCAAGCAGAGGGATGTAGAGCCGCAGCCAAAGTGGGGAATCCAGCAGGTGATCAGAGCAATAAGGTAAAGACCTGCAGAAAACAGAGTCTGACCCTGTTGGTTCTTTATTCAGGGAAGATACAGCAGCATCTGTGGCTGTGACTCAGGAGTTTATATGATAAAAGAGCTTTAGAAATTATTTTCTGTAATAATCAAATTATTGAAAACCCTTGTCCCTTGTACAGTATTAAAACAATAAAACAGAAATCATACATTGACAGTTTATACTTAAATGCATTTTTTGTGCTTTCTGCTTATCTCTGCATGACACATTATGTCAATATTCCATGATGCAACGGATTTGGAATCCAGGTCATCATATAATGTCATGACCTACTGTAATAAAAAGGTTAAATGCAGAGTTCTACTGCCAATCCTTTTGTCTTGAGTGTGACAGAATACAGTAAATTGCTATTTCTCATAATAATCTTTAACAATGCCAAGTGTGTTAAAAAAAAAAAAAAAAAAAAAAGGATTTCTGTCAATGAATGACAGCATCATGAATTGAAGGATAATGTTTGAAACTGGGCCTCTGCATTTGAAGAGCTTTGCTGTAATGAAATCTTTTAGCCAGACACTCACAACATTCTTAATCCTCTAATATCCCACTGAAAGGCAAGACATTAGAATTTGACTGTAGGCTACACAACATCAAAACACTGTAAAAGCTTTACATATAAGATTTAATTGGGTTTTGCTTGGTCTAGGAACTCAGTACTCTGTATATCCCTGGAATTTATCCTGACCACAGACTGTGTAAAAGTGGATGTGATAAAGCTCCCCAAAAGTGAAGCCAAACCATCTCCCCGTGGCTGCTCAAAGGAACAAACTTACTACTCACACATATCTATCAATCAATCACATAATATTTTTTCCCAAAGGTGATTTCAGTGTTTTTTGGTAGTTTTGATCTGGCTGATTTGAGTTCAAGCCTTAACCTTCTGATGAGTGCGTCTTTAATGCAATTGTTGGAAGAAAATGGGTGACTGCCACCTACAATGACCAATCACTGCCAACAATCCCTCGGTCCGTGGAGCGTAGCGTCCTGTGCTGGTACCGTGCAGATTCCGGTTCTAAATTACGTCACAGAAGCAACATGGCAACTCCTTAAACCACAGGATTTTGGCATCACTGGCCCAATTTCCACCCTAAACCCTGATCACTAAACTCTCACAGATTTTAGTGACGTCAGCAGGTCAGTGGGTGAGCACGACAGGCTTTAAGCTTCGAAATTGTATAAGTGATGGGACAGCACTTTGCTACATGTCGACACAAATCAATGTTACATAACTTTCGTGAGTCTGGGAGAAGCAGTTGAGCAACTGATTTGAATATCTGCCAGACTCTTGTCTTACATAGAGTGTAAGTGATCAGTTCACTAATTTTTGCAAAACCATCGTCATTATATAAAAATAGAATAAATAGCAGACGAACTGGTGAGTAATAATATCCTTGCATTCCTCTGATTTTATGAACTTCTTAAGTCTTTGCCAATTAAGTGTTTCTGTGTAAATTGGAAAGTACAAACGCACCTGCAGTTGAACTTTTTTCTCTACAACACCCTCAATACTCTTCAGAAGTTCCTTCTTAGCCAAAGCGGTCATAAATGTCTCAACATGTCTGATAATCTAGTTCTGATCCATGTTGAGTCCAGACAGGGTTGATTATGCCACACTGGAGGTGTTTAGCATAGAAAGAACATAATGTGCTGCACAGTTTTAACACCCCTCGGCCAAATATTGTGTAAGATTCTGTTGAAAGTCACTGCCCTATAATTTTCATTAGATTTTCTTTGTAAATTTAGAGCGGAAATCTCAATGCATTCTTCAAATAATGCGATTACGTCGTTGAAAGGACATATCACCATTCGACCTTGAAAAAGTTGATCAAGGTCACCTATATTCATTTGGCTTCTGCTCCATGCCAAGATGCATCCACAGTATAAATTTGGTGCAGATATCTCAAAGTATTCAGATAATGCGATTACATAGTTGAATGGACAGATGGACGGACGGACAGACAGACAGACAGACAAAACGATTACAATATCCGTTCACGCCAAAGTTGGCCGAAGGGTAAAAACTAGTATTTTGTGGCTGTAGACCAGGCCACAGGTTAGGCCTCTAGCTTCCTTTTTAGCCTTAGCCTCTGCATTTCAGCTGAAAGATGTTAGTAAGACAATAAATCCTGAAGTAAACCTAAAATAGTGAAAAAGTCATGTGTGAACATTGGTAGATGTGGACTATGCTTGGAGGGAAAATAAAAATATATTGCTGTCAGTTGAAAATGATAATCTAATATTTTGTTTGACTCAAAGAAACCTACTCACCTGCAGCATACATGACCGCTAACATGATGGAGGAGATCCATGCGATCTGACTATAGGAGGCGTCGAAGATGATCTGAATTTCTTTGAAGAAGACGGTGATGGCCTTGGGGAAAGCGTACGAGAAGCCTATGGAGATGAAAGATCCGAGCACCACGGCCCACCCCCAACCGCCATCTGGGGGGGGCACGGCGGGTGGACCTGCGGCCGGGGGCGGCATTACTGGCCCACCTCAATGCTCACGAATACCTGCAATGACAACAGAGAAAGGCAGATGACTTGAAATCATTTTCTCATTTCAGACTTTTGGCCAAAATAAAGCCATATCTTCTGAGCGTTGATTTTGAAAGGGCAACACATGCATTTGTGACCTCACGCTTGGACTACAGTAATTCCTTGTACATGGGGTTGGACCAGGGCTCTCTTCAGAGAATACAGAGTGTCCAAAATGCTGCAGCCCGTCTCCTTACAAAAACAAAATGGCATGAGAACATCACCCCTGTTCTGTGCACCCTACACTGGCTTCCTGTCAGCTTTCATGTGCAATTTAATCTTGTGGATTGTTTTTAAATGTCTACACCATATAGGCCCATCTTATCTGATCGAGCCGTTGCAGCCTAACACCCCCTTCAGAGCCCACAGATCAGCTGACCAGCTCTTGTTGGCTGTGTCTAAAGTCAGGCTCAAATTTAGAGGAGACAGAGCCATTTCTGTGGCAGCGCCCAGACTGTGGAACAGCCTCCTTCTGTCTGTTCGGTCCTCTCAGTCTTTAGCAGAGGTGTCGAGTAACAAAGTACAAATACTTTGTTACCTTACTTAAGTACAAATTTTGTTATCTTTACTTTACTAGAGTAATTATTTTTCAGCTGACTTTCTACTTCTACTCCATAGATTTTCATGTAATTATCTGTACTTTCTACTCCTTACATTTTAAAAATAGCCTTGTTACTCCTATTTTATTTAGTTTTGTTTTCATTCTGGGCTTGTCATTGTTCAAATAAGAAAAAACTATCCAGATAAATTGTGCCATCTGGATAGAGTGAATTGGATTGTAGTTGGATGAGAAGTATAAACATATACCATTCCGACACCCTATTGTTTTTTTACGTGATCCGTCGCACCTGACTTTTTGCACCATTCCAATACTTTAGTCCAATTTGCATTGGACTAAAATGCATTCATTTTCAATGGGCATATATGTGGCTGAAACAGGTAGCCTAGTGCATCCCACATTTTTCAACATTAACATTTTAAAATAACATTATAGTCATTATGGCCTTTAGAAACATGTTTTTTGGGGAGGTGGGTAGTGCACTACCGGCCCCTGTGGTGCCACCTAAGGTTTTGTCCAAATGGCATTTTTTCCCCTTATATTTACTTTTATACTTTAAGTAGTTTTGAAACCAATACTTTTACACTTTCACTTGAGTAAAAAGCTTGAGTTGATACTTCAAATTAGTAAGGCAGGATGTCTAAGTTCACTTACTGTATTAGTCTGCATACTAGTGCGTTATGTTTTACCTATTTAATATGCTGTTGTGTATTACTGATTTTCATTAATGTATTTCTGGAAAACACTTTTAAAAACAACTTCTGTTGACCAATGTGCTAAATAAATCAACCTGAATTGAAATCACAGCAAAGAAAACTTTACCACAAAATTCTGCGTTTAACGTCTTACATAATGTATGACTTAATTTTGTCTTGTGATTGTTTATTGATTAGTCAGATCGAGAGAACTTTTGTCCTTTTTGCTGAAGTCCATTGGGACTCTAAGGTTACAAATAAATTAGCTTGATTCTGAGCAGTTGTTTATGGGAAAAAATAGAGGCAGTGGGCTAGATATTGACAGTATACAGGCAGCTGTGGGATTTCAAAAGAGGTCAAACGCTTTGTCCTTTGTGTCATTTATATGCCTGCAGTTACGTGCCACGTGCAGAGGACATACCAGCAGGTCCGTATCCTGGAGAAGCCTTATGCAAACACACTTTTGATTATTGGTTCTAGAGGACATGCCCTCACTCTACCTGAGAAAACACACATGCTCCACCTTTTATTCACCTTGAGACCACCTCCAAAGCCCTCAGGCAGTAATGGAAACTAGGTGGAGGCTGGTGGCAGTTTAAAATCAGGTGCTGCTGTGTACAAAGCAAACACCCTGATTATGTGTCAAAAACCAGGAGACCAACGTGTCCACAGGCACATTTGACTCTGGTGCTTTTTTTTTTTTTTTTAACAGTTATACTGACACGTATTCTCCCACATGCGCAGAACCCTCACAGAGTGAAAACAGAGCCGTTTAAGCTCTGTCTAACCTTATTAACTTCACCTTTCTAATCAGCCAGAAATCATTTACAGCTGCATAATTAGCTTATGCTTCATACTGAGATGACAGCAGCCTGGTAGAGAAAATACAACTTGTTTGTCCAAAAGGAACAGCTGCTGGAAGAATAAACATGTTTCATGTTTGCACTATGAGCAATTATTTTAGATGAACAAAACTAAGCATGGCTACATGACTGTAAAATAATTGCTTCAGTGATTGCAAAAATGGATTTTAAAGTCAAGCAACATTCTGAAAGTAATCTTTTATATTTTGTTTTATATTTTGGGCTTGTGTTCAGTTAACATAGAACACAGTGTTTTAACAGTGAAAATGTTCCTTTTTTTACTTGCTGAAGATTGTCTATTAAAAGGTACAGACACAGTATGGACATATTCAAATGTTTCACTTGTCTGAGTAACACGTATGAATGCACCTTCCGTGCTGCAATGAACTGATATTATCCAACCATCTCAAAGGCCATAAAAGCTTGGTCAAAAAATGTATGCACTACTGTACCAAAAAAAGACCTTCTAAAGCAAATAAATAAAGATAAATGCATTTAAGTCTTTGCATATTTTTGCTTTAAATCTTCCCTCAGGATTAATAATATCCCAAAAGTTACTAGAATGAAGAAGTATGTACTGTACATAGCAGATCACCAGTCTGATACCACAGTGAATGTCTGGTGATTTGAATTAAGAGCTAAAGCTTCTAAAATTGATTAATATTAAGTAACATTCTAATAATGTAACATTCCTTGGGTAATTAATTGATTTTCCAATAACATTTAGTTTGTAGCTTGTTTGTCGACTAATGATTTGATGATTCCTGTTGGAATTTCTATTGGCAAATATATTTTAAAATTTTGGTTGTTGAGTCCTTAAAAAAATAATTTTAAATATCAAATCTTGCATGGTTTAGAGCTGTAAGTTATTTTTCATTATTTTCTGATATTTTACAATCCAAGCAAGTTTAAATTAAAATAACCAGTGTATTAACTGTTAACGAAAATAACACATTGTGATGATGTTCATTTGCCTTTGTTGTGTGTTACCTAATATGTTTGGATAGTCTGATACTGTTTCCTGATGTTTTAATTCTGTTGGACACAAGACAGTTGCTCAGCTTGGCTGCCAGGTGAGGAGCAGAAATCTTGCTTGGTGAGAACAAAACAAACTGGATGATCCCACACTTGTGCCCAGCAAAGATTAGAAAGGTCAAAAATTAGTAACAGTCTGTGCTAACCTGGTAACACCCATATTTTGGCCAAAATGTTTGTCCCATATGAACCAGATAATCAACAGTTTAGCTCCATTTTTGGTCATGACTTCCGTTTATTATTTGTATTTAAAGGCTGGAATTAAAGGGGACTTTGAGACTTTTCCTCAGACTGCAAGACTCCTGCATCGTCGTCTTTTTTACTTACAATATTCCACAACAATTGGCGCCCAACGTGGGGCTCAGAAGAGAGCGTCTTCTTGTTGCTGAGGAGAGATGACACTGTGATCATGAGCCCATAAAGGTAAGAGAGCTTATCTTGCCATTTAATATCCACAGTCTCATCACTTCTCACCATGAGTAGAATTTAAGCTCTCTCTGATGGAGAATTTGAAATTAACGTAGTGGCAGTTTATACAGTTTGGGGGGAGTTCCACTCACCAACTGGATGTGTGTTCGCTTGGTGTTTTAAATAAATTGACCCGGGTCAGATATTTAAGAATTGGCATTTGAAAGTAAGAGTAATTCAGTCGAAGTTTAAGTTAAAGTGTTTGGATGCTTAAGCTGATCCTTGGAAACCCGAGGGATCATTGTGGCTGAAGATAAGGCAGATTACAGCAAGTTATGTTGATATTGTGCCCGGACGCACAGGGTACTTCTATGGCCAGCCCTGTGTTGAAGATGCTGCCTATGGGGTGGTGGGACCGTAGAGGGGGGCGCGCTAGATCTTAAATACTGAGAGTTCCACGGGAGATTTCATCTACCGGTATGTTGGAAGGAGCTGAGTAACCGATTGTGCATTGTCCGTCGTACAAAAAAGTTGCGGATCTTTCTGAATCAGGTCTACGGCTCTGAAAATTCTTGCAATCTCTAGAGCCACTTTTACACAGAGATCCCAGAAAAAAGGTGAGATGTGATCCCACCTTTTTGCCACCATTGACCAATTTACACACCCAAGCCAAAGGGGTAACAGAGGTGAGACAGGCTGGACTTTTACACAGTGGACCTGCGTTCTGGAACCAAAGGGGTGATGATGCAGTGTGATGTATAACTTGTGCATCGGAAATACCCCAAGCACAGCGGTGTTGGCTCTCAAAACAAAAATGGAGGACGAACGGAGCACAGCAAAGTTTGTTTTAGCAGTGCAGATTTTCAAGTTTAATTCAAACTCAAACCAAGCTCATGAGAGTCCTTTACAGCTTGCAGATCTTGGCATCTCCCCAGTTCAACATCTTTCTGATCGCATTCGTATGTTTGTTTACTTACACGGCCCGCTCTCATTTTTAAATCCCCCTGGTCTGAGGGTTGCACACACAATACGTCATCAAGACGTCACACCTTGGTTGCGGTAAAAGATGTGTTCCTTTTACATAGCGTTCTGGAATCATGATTCCACTTTTATCAGGGCTCTGTTACTACCTCCAGAGGCGTTACAGAGCCGTGACAGAGGTGGGAGCAAATGATCCACCATTTTGTTTACACAGATGTTGTTCCGGAAGAAAGGCGAAATATTCCCAGAACAGAAGTGCTGTGTAAAAGGGGCTTATGAGAAGGTATCTTAGTCGAGATAACTTATCAAGTAAACCATACCTTTATAGAATTCCATTTGTTGTAAATGCTGTAGTATTTACTTGCTGCCTGCTTGTTGCTAAAATAATATCCCATGTGTTATATCCATTGTATGTTCGTGTGTGATTGAGAGTCAGTGAGCAGAGGACAAAGTGTGTGTATGAGGAGTGAATGAGGAAAGGGAGAGAGTGTGTGTGTGTGTCTGAACATGACTATGAAAGAGAAGAATATGTAAATATACTCAGTATATACTAAATTATAATATATGAAATTTATGTTTTGTCGAAATTCCAAATCGGACATAAAATAAAGCATGTGTTCAAGATTACAATAGAAGTGTAAGAGGTTCCTCATATTTTATTGCTGCCTTTTAAGAAGCCTCGCCCTTGGTCTTGCAGTTAAAACAGTGGTCATGAATTTAAGTTACAGTGGTTTTCTTTAACTGAGCTCATACAGTGAGTGTAGTAGAAGGCCGTCTGAGAGGCGTGGAGTATTACCAGGATCCCTCCTTGTGGTGTGTGGTGATGTGAGGGGAAAACTGCAGGGGAAGTCAGACACAGACACTGTCCCACTATTTTCCCATTAGCTTGTTAGCTTAGTTACGTCAACTAGGCAAACTGAGTGTATAAGAAAACAGAGACTAAGGAAACTATTAAAAAGACAGGAGCAAAAAAGGCCAATTTTAAACTGGGTTTGATTCATTTGAGTGTATTTCACATCTGATAAAGCAAATATATGCACATAAAATCAAATAAAGGAAAATATTTGAGTCTAACTTCTGTTGTGAAAGTGTAAGAGGCCTAAAAGGTTTTATTAGTCTCATTGCATCATTCCTCACTGCATTGGAAGTAAATAATTGTGAATTTGTGACAAAACTACAATGAATTTTGACCTTTCAAGATCACTCAAAGTCAAAGGTCATGACTCCATTTTGAAGCCCATGCCAGGTTTCCTATCTGTCAATAATAGTAACT
>JAPQRP010000029.1:32384005-32434113 GCA_037367295.1 Apogon hyalosoma | reverse complement strand
ATGGGTCATATCTGATGACCATGAAAAGATGAATAATTGTATTTTACACCAATTATTGACATGGATTGATAGGATTATTTAATCAGCAGGTATTAAACAGTTTAGGTCAGTAGATGGTGTTTGTTGCTAGTGGCTGTTTGGGTCTTTATGGGTTCAGATAAATAAGTATTCACAGTATTTATTGTTACAAAAGGTTGCATGTCAGTGTGTCAGTGTCCTTTTACTGCTCCATCCCTGTGAGATATGAGCAAAAACATCACATTTGGGCCATGTTTTTTTCCTGTGGTGTGAACTTAACCATAGTTATTCTTAGATTCTGCCCATATCAGATGTTTTTATTCTATTTTCTCCTGACCTCATTGTTTTCATTGCCTTGAACTGGAACATATTTTACAGAATCCTTCTTAACATACTCAGTACTTCTCAACAAATGTTATTTTCTCTAATATTTTCCTCAGCAGTGTCATCTCCCACATTCTTGCTTGTATATGAAATATATGCTTTTACATAAAATGTGAACATTTTAAAATCCAGGTTAAAAACCTTTCTCTTTTCATGTGCTTATGAGTAAACTCTTTTCAGTCTTGTCTTTCAAATGCACTTTTTAGATGTTAATGTCTTGCTTTACTCTATTTTGATTTTAATGTTCATTTTAATGTATGTTTTTAACCTGTGAATGCATTTTAAAATCATATTTCACCTCTGATGATTTTGATCTCTTTTTTTCCTTTTTTTTGATTATAATGTAATTTCAGTGTCTTGCTTTTTTTATTTTATTTTATTTTGTGATTTTTTTATACCTTTGTAAAGCACAGTGTGTTACCCTATGTATGAATAGTGCAAACAAATAAACTTGCCTTGCCTATATAAAAGATAGTAGTGAATGATCCGTGTCATGATTAAGTGATTGTGAGGATAGGATAGTATCATTTTTAAGCTGTTTTCAAGCTTTAAATATGAACTTACATTTATTTAAAACTTAATAAAAGCACATTATCAGCATTTTTCTTTTATAAGTTGAACACTGAGAGCAAAATGGACTGAAATTAATAACCTGTTGCACCTGCTCCTGAGAGAATTTACTGCTAATCTGCATCCATATTTCACTAATAAAGACCCAGTCCAACTTTTGTGGAAATTTCCAAATTATTTTTTTTCTCTAGATTGAACCTTTCTTAAGTGATTTATCACCATTTATAATAACATTATTCTCTGTCTTTTGCATTTTTTCAGTGAAAATCGTGTATTTTCCTACATTTAATTTACTGATCATGTAGATGTTCATAAGAGCTCAATTTAAAGTTGAGGCTTATTATATGAGAAACACAGAAAACTGAAGAAAAAGTGACTTTTTCAGCAAAGATATAAATAACTGAATGTAAAAACAAGTGTGTCCATCCACTGTCATTGATTCAACTCCATGGGTTTTACTAGTGAATCAATGTTGTAGAAGATGACGGTGTTTCCACGGTAACTACGGAGCCTCTGAATGTCCAAATGGTTGCACTTTATACCAATTATTTACATGTATTGATAGGATTAGTGCAGTGGTTCTAAAACCTTTTACAGTACCCCCTGAAATATACTTTTTTAGCCAAGTAACCCCAATTCTCATTTCAGCGTTTTTGATTGGAAAAAAAATTGGCAAAATTTGTTGTTTATATTTCCAAAACTTCGTAAACAAACAACAGTTATTTAGCTACATTTTTTAAAATTAAAAAAAAAAATCAGAGTAAATTTTGTGTGCAAAATAACATGAAAAGTACCCTCCATTGATGAGAAAAATAAATAAAGTGGTCATTAATTAATAAATGAACCTTTCATCAATAAAAATAATTATTTAGCTATTCAAAGGAACTCATTTTAAATAACATTAAATAGAAATGTTCTTAAAATGTTACCAAAGCTTAACCAAGATGACTGACAATAAAACTATTATATGAATGTATTTATTGTTTTTTTTATATTTCGGCATTAATTCTCATTATTTATTTTGTATTCTGTACATGATGATTTATTCAAAGTATTTTTCCCCCAAAAAAATGTCAAGTACCCCCTGGGCTTCTTCCTAGTACCATTGGGGGTACAAGTACCCCACTTTGGGATCAACAGGTATTAAACCGTTTATATCAGTAAATGCTTTTAGTCAGTGGTGGATGTTTGGGTCTTTACGGGATAATAAAACTAAGGGTTTATTTCCCAATTTTTAAAGCAAAAATTCCTAAATCTTGTAGAAAGTTGATTGAAAAGAAACTGCCATTGTTTTCATCTCAATCAATCCAAGTGCCGTTTTCTAAGAGAATTCACATGACCTGCACTGTTTGAAACTGTAAACAATAAGCTTTCAGGTCAAAGAAAAAACACAAACATGTGAGCTCAGATGATGGAAGCATGGCGCTCCCAAAATCCAAACAGAAACTTCAGACAAGCTCACACAGTTGAGGTAAAGGTGCGGCTCACCGGGGGGAAGCCAAAAGAAATATGTATTTTGTCTCACAACAGGATATAGTGGTGAACGTGATCTACGAGGTGAAGTTTGCTATTGTTTTATGGAAAATATCTTACTTTTCATATGAATCCCCTGTGTGAGGAGTAAATTCCCCACCCTCTCATGAAAACTCAAGGGAAATTCTTTGGGGCTAAGCTGCTGTGGACTTCCGCTCATTGAAGACATCAAACAGCTGCTCTACTCCTCAACATCCATATGTAAAGTATAAACGCCAGGTTTTGGATCTGAAGTTTGTCCCTCTCAGCTGGACATTTTTAATGCTCCAGCACTGCAAGAATGTGCTCCCATACATTTAGGCAAGGACATAAATGAGTCAGTAAGGAACCTCTAGTTTTGATAGTATGTCCTACCAGCAGGGGGTGGTATGGTAAAGGAATCTGTAAGGTCAAGCATGAGCTGAGCTTGTCCTTGAAACCAACTTGAGCTGAAGGGTTTTTATTCTGGGTCATTATTGACATAGTATGACATTTAATATAGTGTCACAGTATTGTACATGACTGCATGATTCAACACGACAGCAGCCATGAAATCATTATGCATGTTTAACCTTTAAGGACCCAGTGTTACATTTGTGGCAGTTCCCAAATGAATGTTTCTCTACACAGTGGCGGAAAAAATTATTAGACCATCAAAAGTCATCAGAAACAATGGTTTTGCGATAAAATGCTAATTCCTGTGTGTATCATGTGACTAAAACAGACAGAAAAGAAAACATGGAATGAATAAAAGCACTGTTTTTCTCAGTACAATGACAGATATTGATGGAAGAACCGAAGTGATTTTGGTTATTATCAAGAAAACATGGAAAATGTATAGATATCAGCTCTGAAATTAAACTACTATGAGCTATTTTTGTCGTTATCATTATATTTGTCCAAACAAATGAACCTTTGGTTGGACCAGGCATTAAAATGAACAAGAAATTGAAGAAAACAAGGGTGGTCTAATAATTTTTTCCCGCAACTGTACGTAACCTTCCTTAAGTGATTTATCACCATTTATTTTAATATTATCTCCTGTATTTGTGTGTTTTCAGTGAAAATCAGGTGTTTTCCTACATTTAATTTACTAATCATGTAGATGTTCAAAAAGCTCAGATTAAAGTTGAGGGTTATTATATCAGAAACAGAGAAAACCAAAGAAAAAGTGACTTCTTCAGTAAAGATATCAATAACTGAACGTAAAACAAGCCTCTGCCTTCATCCTCATTTGTCAAAGTCCATGGGTTTTACTGGTGAATCAATGTTGTAGAAGATGACGGTGTTTCCACGGTAACTACAGAGCCTCTGAACGTCCAAATGGGTCATATGTGACGACCATGAAAAGATGACAAACTGTATTTTACACCAATTATTTACATGTACTGATAGGATTAGTGGATCAATAGGTATTAAACAGTTTAGATCAATAGATGGTTTAGGTCATCGGGGGCTATTTTGGTCTTTAGGAGCATAAGGCCACTGATAAAAAACAAAGACAATTTAGGAAATACTTGGGTTGAAATGCCTCCAGAGCTTATTATGCACTGCACATTGAGCCACATTAGGTCACTGAAAGCACAGACCTCCATCAAGGCCATCAGTCTACTCCTCAGCTCATTCCATATTATTATTAAACCACAAATTATGACTTAAATTTTCCTCCTTTTTGTAAGTTGGTAGCATGGGTTAGTTTAACACAATGTTATCATGGTAACACAGATCTCTTTGGTTCCAGTTTGTCGGTTGGTGGTTAAGTTCCAGGTGCCAAGGAGATGATATTTTGACTGGCATCTTCAGCTCTTCAAGGTCAAACTTTCTGTGGTCCTGGATCATGACATCATGTTCCATCCATCCATTTTCTGAACCACTTTGTCCTTGTGTGGATACGAACAGGAGAAAACGGGGTATACCCTGGACGTGTGGAATGAGTTGGGTTTTTTTAAATATACGTTTTCATTCATTCATATACATAACACCATTAAACAAACATGCGGTGTAATTTCCAGAAATGGTTTGCTCAAGTGTCTATTTTGTATATGTTGCTCACAAGATGAGTAATACAGTTAACAGCTGTATTTTTTTCATTCCTGACGCACACAATATCTGCGTTTGGACTAATCCCTTAATGTCGGACATTGAGTTGAATATCTTGTACAGAGTCACGCTTGACTGGTAACTTTAGGTGTGGTCAATAGTCTATATAAAGGCAGAAAAGAAAACATTGAAAATGCCATGACTTACGATACAACAGAGAGAGCGTGCTGTTGGCATGTTACGCGCAGGTCTGAGTCGTGGTGAAGCCGCTCGCCGTCTGTGCTGTCATCCCAGTCCAATCAGTCGTCTGAGTGATCGGATCCTCAGGACAGGATCATCAGACTTAGTTCCATGCGTCGTCGCCGCACTGCTCGTTTGGAACCAGAGGTGGACACAGCCCATATTGAATGATGACACTTTCAATTTCTGAGTGTCTATATTCAGTGACTGAAGAAACAGGTTAAACTGATCAGAATTTGTCCATAATTCATTCTCTAATGACCAATGCTTCCCTCTTTAATATGAAGGTAACCCCAAACCAATTAATTTACTATACCTACAAATATATATATTATATTGACCCGTGTGTTTTTATGGCGCCAAGTATATATTGGTCATACGCTGCTAAAAACACATAGTCAGACAAACATTAGTAAAAACATGACTTCCTTAGAGACACAAGCTCCAACCTCCATCCTATTTTATGGATTGGCTCTAAAATTGAAGGGGTTCATCCTTCACATGTGCCCCATCCTATCATAACTCCAATGAAAGTCTGGGAAATACTTTTTGCAAAATGCTGCTTGAGTAACAGACTGACACACAGGACAAAACAGACATTTTGGTTTGCACAGGTGTTACTGATAATGCTCATCACGGTTCTGTCTCATTTAATTGCCTCAGAAGGTCAGTGCAATGAACAGTAAGCACCACTCCGAGGCCTAAAACTGGATTCAACCATTTCCATTAATGTTTGACAATCACACTGAGAAAAAATGTCTTTTTTCCAACACATATTACTTTAACATTGCATTTGAAAAAACATGTGAAATGTGTTTTTTGTTGGTTTTTTTTGTTCTTGTTTTGACATCTTATCAATTACCTCTTTCACAGAGATTTGTGCTTGTAATTTAACTACGATACTTGGGTTAAAAAAAAAAAAAAAAAGACTGTGCTTCTCCTGCAATGTAAAACATATTTTCCCCATTTAATACACTTTTTTATGATTCAACAACCTAATGAAATACAACTAAATAAAGCAGAAAAGGACAGGATTTTCTTTCTTTTTTTTTTTTTTGTCAAATTTGACCAAAGCTATGTTACTTGACTTTTTAATAATATTTTACATTACAAAATGATTGAAAATATGGAGGGAAAAAAGTCATGTAACAAAAGGTCTCTTGGATTCAAACCAAAAAAAGTTACGTGACATGATTTGGCCATGGACACATGAAAAGTACTTAAATAACTGTTGTAAAGCTCCTTAGGTCATTCCTCCCTGTTTCTGCAGCCTTTTACACCAGATTATTAATGTACACTGCAAAAATCAAAATCTTACCAAGTCTATTTTTCTCATTTCTAATCCAAATATCTCGTCACACTTAAAATAAGACATAATCACCTGAAGAGTAACTTTTCAGTGAGATATAACAACTTATTTTTAGACAATAGATCTGGAAAATCTTATTTCAAGAAATCTCATCAAGATAATTTTCACTCGTTCCATTGGCAGATTTATTTTTTTTTTTTTGTTGCTTGAATTAAGCAAAAAATCTTGAATTAAGTTACTCTTTAGGTGATGATGTCTTATTTTAAGTGTGATGAGATATTTTGACTAGAAATGAGAAAAATACACTTGGTAAGATTTAGATTTTTTCCAGTGTAGTCCCATAATAAATCCAGACTAAACAAAGAACAGGATTTAAGATGAAGACCAGAGGACTCGTATGGGGTCTTCAACATCTAAATAGTCATGCATAAAATTTAAAGTATTGTTTCACCTTCTCTACCCTAGAGGTCACTATGCACCAGAAATCTCCTGCACACACCAGAAGAGCAGCCCTGCACGCTCAGATCACCACATTATCACTCACATCATAACTTCCCGTCTCTGCAGGCTGGTGTTTGAGTTTATGGGCTGCGACTCTGATTTAAAGCCACGCAGGGCTGTGTGACTGATGAGACCACCGAAGAAAGAGACTCTTTCCACACCTTGATGTTTACCTTTCCTGTCAACTTGTTTCCACAAAGCCAGTGAAGACCCTGACTGTTGGGGTAGGAGGGACAGCAGCTGGGGAGGGCCAGTCCTCACCTCAACACCTCCTCCTCCTCTGGTGACAGGGGCATGAAGAGGAAGGAGACATTCAACAGCTGTATCTAAAGACTCAGCACAAAATGTATTCAAAGTAAAGGAAGATCTGTGCTCATTTCCTCTTCCAATGTGCATCAATTTATACACACTGGAAAAAATCTAAATCTTACCAAGTGTATTTTTCTCACTTCTTGTCAAAATATCTCATCACACTTAAAATAAGACATAATCACCTAAAGAGTAACTTTTCAGTTTCTTGAAAATCTTATTTCAAGAAATCTAACCAAGATAATTTTCACTTGCTCCATTGGCAGATTTTTTTTGTTTTGTTTTTTCCTTTATTCAAGATTTTTTTTTTTTTTTTTGCTTAAATGTGTAAGTCATCTTATTAAGAGATTAAGAGTAAGATAATTTGCACATTTAAGCAAAAAAAATCTTGAATTAAGCAAAAAAAAAAAATCTGCCAATGGAACGAGTGAAAATTATCTTGATGAGATTTCTTGAAATAAGATTTTCCAGATCTATTGTCTAAAAATAAGTTGTTATATCTCACTGAAAAGTTACTCTTTAGGTGATTATGTCTTATTTTAAGTGTGATGAGATATTTGGACTAGAGATGAGAAAAATACACTTAGTAAAATTTAGATTTTTTCCAGTGCATAGTGAACTCCTTGTGGTGCACATAAGATTCTTGTTTGAACTGTTTTAACCCAGAAAGACTCAGTGCTACTTTTGTGCCAATTTCCCAGATGAATTTTCCTCTATATTTAACCTTTCTTATGTGATTTATCACCATTTATTGTAATATTATCCTCTTTTTTTTTGTCTTTTTCCAGTAAAAATCTGGTGTTTTCCCGTATTTAATTTACTGATCATGTAGATGCTCATAGAAGCTCAGATTAAAGTTGAGGGTTATTATATCAAATGACTAGAAATGAGAAGAATACACTTGGTAAGATTTAGATTTTTGTAGTGTAATGGAGTTGGAACAAAGTGATGGAGCGAGGACAGGGGAAAACAGAAATACCAACACCACTGATGCTACCTTATTAGCACATGTCAGTGTATAAAGAAATAATACTAGTGCTCAGTTGGTAAGCTTTACTTGACAAAAAAACTTGAAGTAAAACCTAACTTTGTTGTTTGGAGGATCTCAGGAAGTGTAATTTACTGCACCTGGATGGTCCTCCCAGTATTTGCAAGTTATTTTCACGCTTAATTTTTACTCATCATATGAGGTGTTAAACATAAGGTTTGGAGCTGCTAAGTACTTAGATTTTGCCTTTTCAGAGAGCCAGGTTTGCTGTTTTCTCCCTTCTCCCCTTTATGCTAATATGTGACGCAAATCATCTGATGGTTCTAGAGTGAAAGTAAAAAGTTAGTGAGGGAGTTTTTTACATGATGACAAATGCCAGATTCATTCTTTGGTTGAAATCCCACAATTTTTAGTAAACAAGTAAAATCCAATTTTGTTTGGTGTGCAAAGCCAAGTTTAAAGCACTTGTTTACTTGCTGCAGAAACATTTTGGCTGGTACCTTGGAATAAACTTACTCTGTTAAATTTTGAAGTAACAGAGAATGTACTGGCCCAAACTCTACCTGTTCCGTTAAAACCATTTAAGTTCATATTCTGAGTCTGAGGTATAGGAAAACATTGTTCTCTCTTTTAAGGGCCCCTCAGTGTTTTTCCCCCTCTCTCTTGGTTGGCCAGGTACTTCCTGCTGTTCTGGAACAAAGAGCTCAAGCCGGGCATGAATGCTGTGCATCATCGGTCACCAAACAATAAGTCAGGATAGTGAAACAGAGGAGCTGAGAGGAGGGGGGCCGAGACAAGCAGTGGGAGGTTTGTGCAGAATAAAAGTAGGGTGTTGGGTGGGGTTGAATCAGCGGGGTCCCTGCGGTGAGATAGAGGTGCTTTGTCAGCCTCCTGATTTCTAATCTGTTGTTTTTTGAGATAAAATGCTGACCCTCAATAGAACATTATAATGATGCTAAATTCCCAATGCTTGTATGTAACTGTATGTATGCTGAAACAAATTCTATTTTCATAAATGTGAAAATGTGCATTATTCTTCTTCCTTCACCCTCAGAGTCAAATAATTGGCAGGCTGATGTCCAAACGTGCCCTAACACGTTTCCTATCAGATGCATTCACTTCCTCTGTCTGTTCTAAATAAGTGACCTATTAAAAGTACATTGTTTACAGCAATGACCCCTTCACTGACCTGACACTTTTGTAGTTAAATGTCACAACTGTTCTTTGAAATGTAAATTGAAATGTAAATAACCACACCAGTCACACTTATATTACTGCAAATACACCAAAGGTCATGTTTGTTTCAGCAATGACCAGAATGTGACAGGGTTCAAAGTTCTACAGTTTTTGAAGGTACTATTTTATTAGACTATATAAATATATTGATTAGTTTGATACTGTTAATGTTAACTTAGCCCTTTTTATATGCACCTTTTCATTTTATTCTTTTTATTCTGTCTGTACAAACAGACAAGATGTAAGCGTTGTAACTTTTGGATATTCTTCATTTGATTTGGTTCAACACAGCCAGGTTTGCATTTTTCATCCTGCTAGTAGACTTTACGCTGAATAAAGCGATGTACCTTAAACCAACTTCTGGCAAGGCAAGTTTATTTGTAAAGCACTGTTCAGCAACAATGTAATTCAAAGCATTTTAAAGTAGAAAATACAGAATAAAACAATTAAAAACATTAAAACAAAGAAAATCAACATGAAACTTTAAAAGAAATTTAGAGAAAAATTTAAAGAAAATGTTTAAATAATCAATATAATAGGTAAAGGAATAAAGTTACAGTGGAGAGTTAAAGTCAATGCCAAACACAGAGTTTTTCAGTCTTCATAAAAGAACATTGATTTGTAACTGATCTCTCTGGGATTCAGTTCCAGGTTTGTGGGCCAAAAAAAGGTTGTTTCTCCATGTTTATTTGATTTTTCTGGCTCTAGTTTGGTGAGTTTATGTTTGCCAAATTACAGATTTATGCTTTTCTCTGGTAACAATTCAACTATTTTAACTAAATAAACATGGATCCATATTTGTATTTTCATTTTTAATACTGGGTTTAAAGGCTTTGTATAAGTGGTACAATAATAATAATACTAATAATAATAATAATAAACTATAAAAGCACTCAGACAGCACAGATATCCATCAAGGCAGATCAGTGTGCCCCCCCCCAAAAAAAAAAAAAAATCAACATGAAAATTTAATCACTTGTTCCTTGTGCCAGTAACAACATTTCCTGAAAATGTCATCAAAATCCATCCATAACTTTATGAGTTATCTTGCTAACTAACAAACAAACAAACAAACAAACAAACATAAGTGTAATATGTAACATTTTTGTACGCAAAAAGACACACTTTTCAGCCCAGTACAATATTTTGATTATTGTGTGTTTCCTATAAAGTCTGCATGAATAATCTAGGATTTCCAGGGGATTTTGATAAATTTATGAGCTAATTGTGTGACTGAATGTTTCTTTATTTTTGGGTAATAAACAATCCTTCTGTCACAGGATTTTACAGGAATATAGTGATAAAATCAGCATTAACCAGTATTTGTTTCCACAGATCCATTTTTTGATGCATCGCAGAAGAACAAAATAATTCCCAGCTTTCATCCTATCACATGATCTTCACAAAAGGTAGAGTCTGGAAAGATTTTCAATGTTCAAACAAAAATATTGGGACCATTACTCATCCTGGCTTCAAAAGCTCAGTACAAAGTTCACTCATGTCTTTATACAATTCAGAAAATCCTAATCAAGACCATTTTTTGCATTGTTTCATTGCATTGATCTGAAAGGAGTAGAACAGCTGAAACTCCATCTGTTGAGAGAGGACGTGATACAAGTGAAAACAAACCAGCTTCTAAATCAAATTGATTGTGAGATGTTTTATGTAGTTTTTTTCCACTAGACAGTTTTATGAATAAGCCCTTTGAATCCCGGTGTTCAAAACATGTTTTGGTGCTGAAAGCTGCTTTACATGAAATGTTAGAAATGAGTTTTAATGTTCTTTGATAGTTTTCTTTTACTCGTTTTTGCTTTGGTAATCTGGTGGTCTATTGATGTACATGGAGTTTGATTTCTATAAACTAAATATGCTGATTTACTCCTCCAGCCAGCACCACTGTGTTCCTCCTGACTGTTTGAACAGCTGGGCTTTCTTTATCACTGCTTGGACCTACCGCTGATTCTCCTGGGTGGGAGGGGTAAGTGAGGTGTGTATGTGAAGGTGGGGGGTCTGAGGCTCAAGGCTTTCTCAGCAGGAAAGAAATCTGAGGTGAGAACGGCCCTGTTTGGCAGAAAATACTCATACCATCACCCACAGATTTTTAGCACTGTAAGAGTTTAGGTAAAAATGCATCATGTCACTTAGGTTTAGGCCATGTCCACACGAAAACACATCTTTTCCTAGCCGATCTTTTTCTTTGTCGTTTTCAAAAAAGTGCTCCGTGAACAATGAGTCGTTTCAGGAAATATCTACGTCCACATGAAATCACTGAAAACGATGTAGTACAAATGCCAGGCCTGTATGTGCCATTGTAATACTTTCGCAAAAAAAGGAGAAGAAGACGTGGAGCATGCATATAAAGCTTGCTTGGTTCTACAAGGTCTGATCCAGTATTTCCTCCTGGTTGCCCCTCTCCGCGGTAGATCCAAGAGCATGTAGTGAATATTGTTAGCTATGGTTGTGTGTTGCTCATTGTAATGAAAGAGTAGCCGAAGATTTTGATTTAATATTTTCAATAAGCTCAATAGTTGTAGCACAAGCACTGGCAAGGGACACCGCAACAGCTCCCAGAGTGGATAAATTTGAAAACGCCGGTTTTCGCATCTTCGTCTGTACGACCAAACCACAACTTTTTTAAAACGATGATGTCATAGCCCCACCTCTCTAACCTTTCACCCCAGAAGCAAGACACCTCTTCACAACAACAACAACAACAACAACAACAACAACAATGGCGGGCTCCAGAGTAATGCTTGTCAAGGGACGATTTGAGTCTCAGGATGATGCGAGTCGCCGCATACGTACAAGCATTTATCTCTGTCGCCCATCTTTGCTTCATTGTCGCTACGGCAATCTTGCTTGGACAAATCCTACCCTGCACTGCTCAGTTTCCCCCCAGATTTAGATCACAACATTTGTCAGCTGGATAGGCTCTAAGCTGTGAAAGAAACCAAAAGTAGGCATATAAATCGACTCAAAATCACTTCTGATCGCTGGAAAGATACTCCTTGAGTCTAAAGTCTCTGTACTTCAGCATAATTTGACTCATACAACAGTGATATGGCCTAGCGAGGTTGCCATAGCAAGTCGTAAAAGATTGGCAACAGAGATAATGCTTCTCTGCGCAACTCATATCATCCCGAAACTCAAATCATCCCTTGACAAGCATTACTCTGTAGTCCGCCATTGTTGTTGTTGTTGCGAAGTGGCCTCTTGCTTCCAGGGTGAAAGGTTAGAAAGGTGGGGCTATGACATCATCGATTTAGAAAAGTTGCGGTTTGGCAAGGCAAGGCAAAGTTTATTTGTATAGCACAATTCACACACAAGGCAATTCACAGTGCTTTACAAAACTGGAAAAGAGACAAGTTAAAAACACACAATTACAGTTAAAAAAAAACATAATCAATAAAACATAAATAACAATCAATTAAAATAGGTAATTAAATTAAAATAAAGTTAAAAAAAAAGAAGAGAAGAGAAGAGTGCAGATAGATTCCTTTCAGTTGCTGTATGCACAGTTTGGTTGTACATGAAACCGGCATTTTCAAATTTGTCCACTCATGGACCCGATTTCAAAATGTTGCAATTTCACTGACTGAAAATGCCGGTTTTGTGCAGACAAAAGGCCTATCCTGTACAAAACTTTTACGGATATGACCAAAACCATTTTTGTGTGGACAGGGCCCTAGTGCTGTTTATCTCAAGCAATTATTTAAATATTCAAGATTCAAGAATGTTTACTGTCATTTTGTGCACATAATAAAACATTTTCTTAGAGGTAGGTCTCAGGCCAGATTAAAAAAATAAATTAAAAAAAAAAAGGGAAAATATAAAAACACTCAAGAATAAGTATATCAAGACTATGTACATTACATATAGAAAAGAAATGTAAAACACAGTCCGGTGCCGTAACAGTGCAAAATTTCTACATGAGTTACATAATAGAGGAGAAATGAAAACCTAAGTCCTAACCTGCAGATGTGTCCATTTTCTGACAGCGTTTTGCGTGGTGTAAAACCTGTTAATATGCAGATCCACACCCATCAACATGTGTAACACACATACACACTAATTAAGTGGAGCAGCTGAGTTGTGAAGTAAATGTCAGTGAGGGAAAGTGCAAAAGGTTGATTGCGAAGTTAAATTGGATATTGAACTGACATGTCTGCGTTTCGGTCAGTGTGGGTTATTATTGGACAAAATGCACGATAGCCTAATAAGAGCTAACAAGTACAGGACAACTGGGTTACAAATGAGCGGCAATTCCACCTCGAGGTGAAAGATAATTACAATCAATATGAACCTCAGGCCGATGTCTGTATGTTCTGACCTTCAACCCAAGGTGATTGTGTCTCTTATTTGTTTTGCTGGATGCTCTTTTCATATGCAGATAAATGATGTCAATACACTGATGACTTGCATATTAGTGGTGAAATTTCCCTTCACATTGATGTCAAGAACAAAATCATCCATTACTGGGAACCTGCTCAAAAGCTGTTCGAACCAACTGTATCTCTTCTGCTCAGTTTTTCAGGCTGCGTGTGTGTGTTTTAAGGGGAATAAAATTATGGGGTGAAAGGACGTATGTTGACAAATCATATGGCCATCAGTCTCAGTCACCACACTCCATGCCAAAGTCAGTCGTCCCATTAATTATAAGAGGCAGGCATCCTAGACGTTCTCCACACACTGCCTCATTTATCCCCTCTGACCAGTTCACACAGCAGACATTTTGTTTCGGAGCTGGAGACTTGTAATTGGCGGCGGCCACACAACACAGACCTTAACACAGGCCACTTTGGAGCCTCTCAGCTACCCATCAACATCAACCTCACACAGGCATGGCTTTGACAACACGTACACTGTTCTGACGGGTCAAATGCTCCTGTGTTGGGCAGCGAGAACATGAATATGGCTTGGCACCTGGAATGAGCCTTAACACAGCAGTCTGAAGCCTCACTCCTCCTCAGACATGATGCACAGGTACTTAAAGTAATAACCTAAATTGTTCATCCAAATAAATGACTCACTGCTGTAATGTAACAGTGATATCCAGCCTGTTGGTAGAGAGTGAAAAACTGAAAAACCAATGTATTTTACGTTTCAGTATGTAACCTTCACCCTCACATCATTAAATATGTTAAAACTAGGAAACTTGGAAAACTACAAGCTCAACAGTCATTTAGAAAATAGCATAGAGACAGTGGAGACAGCAGACTGGTATAATAATAAAACTATGCAACAGAGGATTTTGTAACTAACCAAAAACCAACCAGTGGTGCTGCTTCCAAACTTGCTGACAAGAATTGGCCACTTCAGGAGTCCCAAAGGCCCCATTAACCAAATTCCTCAACACGATTCAGCCCAGACCTCCTCGGTGAGCTATATGAGACAGGATTGTCTATGTGAGATTAGTTTAGAATGGACACAAGAGGAGTTGGATGGCTACTAGAAAAGAGAGCGCCACCTACCAAAACATTAACACAACAATTATAATTTGCAGAGAAGAATTAAATGTAATGTATACTCAAATATTGCTTTTTTTTTAAATAACTTGTGCAACAAGATCAATTACTGTCATTTTTTTTTTTTTTTTTGCTTTACAGTGGTAGAACAGAGAATCCAATGTCCACGAAATTTAAAAACAGGGTAGGCTAGGAGGACTAAGGCTACATTTACACGTAGCTCGGTAACTGGCAAAACTGAGATTTTTCTCTGTGTTTGTGCCCATCGTTTACATTACAACGACCGAAAATGATAGTTTCTATGAACTCTGGCTAAAGTGGAGATTTCAGCAAATCTCAGTTTTCACGTTTGCGTGAAAACAGCGGGAAACACAAAAACGGAGATTCTCCAGACGGATGTTGCAGTTTTCGAAGGAGATATTCTACCACTTCACATGGGAGGATACAGCATAGAGCAAGGGTCACCAATCGTGGTCCTTGAGGGCTGGTATCCTGCATGTTTTAGATGTATCCCTCTTCCAACACTCCAGATTCAAATGATCAGCCTATCATCAAGCTCTGCAGAGGTGATAATGACCGTCAGGTGTGTTGGAAGAGGGAAACATCTAAAACATGCAGGATACCGGCCCTCGAGGACCAGGATTGGTTGTTAGCATCTTAGCTAATTAGCAGCCACTTCGTGTATTTACTCGATGTAGAATAAGGCTTTTATGAGGTGTTTCCACATCTTCATCCTTGATATTTAGTTTATCAGTCCTTTATCTGTTCTGTCCAGGTCAGTGGAAGGTAAATGAAGTAATAGTTTACGTTCATGCACAGCGGTCTTCATAAACTAAAGACAAAACACGATTGAAAAACAGACCGCAGCTATTGACGACTATAGAACTAACATGGTTCGACTCATCAGAGTTCAAACCCTTTTTCATCCACTCCATCACATCAGAAAAGCAGTTTATGATGGTAAAAAAAATAAAAAGGTCACCAGCATATCCATTTGCATTGCGTTGGTTGCATGTCTCAGAGTTGTTTGGACCCAGAACCAAGAAAACACGTGATGGTTACATCATGACTTACATTCCCTTATGTTCGTTATAGAAGTAACATTTTGTTGTGATTCTTTTCAGGATTCTAATTGGTTAATGTACTCGATCCTCTCACCACACTTCCATCTACAGGCCTGGCATGTTCTCAACGGTGTAGATATCTGGGGTAGTGTAAATGAAGATTTTTTTGAAAATGGTCACGTGTGCATGACTTTTTTTTTTTTTTAAATAGAGAGGGGTAATATTTTCCAAAATACCCGGCTACGTGTAAACATAGCATAACTCAAAAAATACAAATAGTAGCACATCTAAAACTCATTTAGCTACTATAGTGCCGTTTATTTGAATCAAGCACATTGATGCAAAACAGAATCATTGCTTTACAGCTTGTCCATTAACTGTTTATTTGAAACTGTTTGTTTTTACATTTAACAATTGCCCAATTATAAGTAATTTATCAGTGAGTTTTCGGGGCAGCCCAGACAGAGACAAGTTTAGGAGTATCTGCAAAAGTTTTCTTTTTTTATTGTAAGGGCATTTCATTCACATTGAACTGGCATTTCAGGAACCCTGAATATACAAATTTTTATTTTTTTAAAAAGAGCGTGTGCATTTTTGTGTTTACATCCCTTATGCATCTGTTTTGAAATGATGATACCATATCCCCACCTCTCTCTTAACCCACATGTGCAACAACAGCAATGATGGCAGTTTTTTATTTACTTTTTCAAATTGTGTTAGTTTACATGGCATGAGTTGTATGTGCATACTTCATGTCTCCATTTCTGTTTTGTTGTACTTCTGTGGCAGTGTTACAGCTCATTTACAGTCCTGGCATATGTACTACAGCATGTTCAGTGGTTTTGTGTGGACAACTAAATTTCTTGATGTGATGCCATGTTTGGGGAAAACTTTTTTTTACGAAAAAGAGTGTTTTCATCTCTGTGTGTCCAAGGTCTTAGAAGTGTTATATGTTACCTTTGAAGAGATCCAGCCTAGTTTTCCACCTGTTTCTAGTCTTTGTACAGAGTTTCATTTTGAGTTGTCACATTAGCAGACACAGGTGTTACTTATAATGTTAACTCTGACTTTCTCCCATTCATGAGTCCATTCGAGTGAGCCAGAAGACACACCACCTGACACTGAAACAGCTACATGAGTCAGCCATCATTCATTTTATTATTTACACCTGCGCCTTTCCACACCCTAAACTGTCTGCCATAAAAAGACCCATTGACTTCAACGTAGAAACATTAAGTCGGTACAGTATTACAGACTTCCTAAAATGTTGAATTATTTCTTTAAATTGGATGCAATCTCCTCATTCCACACTGGATGCAGTTTTATATAAACTATATCCATTGAAAACACACGTACACTCAGAAATACCTTCTCGTCCACCCTGCTCCTCTATGTTGTTACTGGCAGAGGGTAATACCTGGAGCTAAGCATGCTGGGTAGGCATTTTTCAGCACCGTTACTATTCTGAGTATAATGTCTGGCTTCCAGCCATTCGCAGCATTAGCAGTCTAGTGAGTTTGCTGCCAACATCTGTACGTGCTTCACGCAGACTGCAGAGGCTCTGGCAAACACTGGATGGACTTGCAGCTCCACATACCTCCAAACTATCCTCCAAACTGTCTGGGGGGAGGGGGGTACGGGAGGTGTTTCACAGCCAGAAAAACATCTATCATCCAGGCGCCGCTGTGACCAAACAAATCAGCGGCGGCTAGAAAATATGATTTCACTAAGAGAGGAATGTTGAAGCTGAGGCTGGTGTACACTGTATATGCTGTGTAGAAAGACGGCATGATCTGATTAGTGTCTTCATTGGTAGGGTGAAGGGTGGTGGTGGCAATTATGGGGGTCTACAGCTGGTGGGAGCCATAAATCCAAGGACCCTAAAGTAGTAATCATCAACCTGGAATGACCTGTGTTGCTATGATCAGATGAAACCTCAAAATATGAATGTGGTGTCATGTAAGTTGGTCACATTGAACGTCAAGTAACTTCAAATGAAGCAAGTGAATTGTTGATGATAAAGGCTCTAGATAAAATGACCTGTCAAGCCGGAGGGAGGTGTTGTTGCCGTCTGTTGTTGCTCATTTCTTTTTCCAGCTCGAGGCCTCGGCAAGAGGAGGCCATGAGGAAACAATCAGCCCATCAATGAGTGGGCCTGTTGGGACCACGTGTGATCCCCCCTCTGCTCTCCAAAGTTCTCCAGGACTCTGCAGGGATCTAATCAATCACTCTAAACAGGCAAAAAAAAAAAAACACTCAGGCATGGCATTCCTACCCCAGATTCCTGCTAAGTTTGTGTTTTTGTTTGCTTTTTCCCCACAGAGAAGTCATCACAGTGAGGCTCTGGAAAAACTACAGATTCCTTCAAGAAAAGTTATTATCAGTAAGTATCAGCTGAGTCAAGTGGGCGGTTCTTTCTATGGTTAGACATTAAGCTCCAGTCAGACGGTTTCATTTAATCACCCTTATATTTCACCGAGTTTACAGTAGATGATCTCTAATAACACCAATTTATCATCAAGTATTTTTTACCATTAATCAACCGAATACTTTTGCTCCTTCCTGTTTGTCACACAAATAAAGGTATATTGATGAATTATTTTGCTATTTTAATGTTCATCTCTGCATATATATTCTAGCTCATTGCTACAGAATTGATTCACTCTCTAACACCCCAGTTTCCTTCTGGCACAATCCAATTTATTGATAACTTTTAAGTCAGTACGAGTGAAGAGGAAATGGAGCAGAGGGAGGAGTGACGTGCTGATTTTTCATATTAGAAAACACTTAGTAGTTGTTTGGAGTGACTATAAATATCACATATTAGAGGGAATTTACATGTGTTGCTATCTAGTAAAACAAAAACACTGCAGGAGTCTCCTTCTGCAGCTGCCCCATTTGCTCCTCTTTGAATAGAAACAAATTTGCTAACTGACCAAAGGCCGAATCTCACACCTTTTGGGCAACTGTCACAGAGGCAATAAACCATTCACAAGGCTGCTTAGAGAAAACAAAAGGACTGCTTATCACTAACTGTCTGATCAAAAAACTGCTTCACACCAAAACAATCAAGCACTGAGTGAAGGAGTGCTATAGAGTCATGTGTGGATAATTGTGATCTTTACAGTTATATGTTGTATATTGTATTATATTGTGTGTAAAGGATCCATCTGACTTTTATCTGCATGTAACTGAATAACAAACATGTGCTGTCAGTGTGAAGAGGAAGTGCCAGCAGACAGTGAAAGTATGACCTTGGTCAACAGGAAACTGTCGAACACTTTGCCTAAGGGGAACTCGACACATCTGTCCGGACATGAATATCCCATGAATAGTCTTTTCAAGTGACAACGGAAAAAAAGAGCACACATTATTTAAATTGCAAATGAGAAAATATCAGTCAGCTTTTCATGGGTCGGAGAGTCAATTAAAGCCTCTGTTAGTGACTTTACCTTTAAGGTGAATGAGGTTGTTTTGTGTCCCACAACAAGGAGAAATGCCTTTCTAATCATGAAAGAACCTCATGAATTATGTGCCCACTGATGAAGAGAGAGAGTCATGAAAAATAAGCATATTCTTCTCTTTAGCAGTTACAAAATGTTAACCAAAAAAAAAAAAAAAAAAAACATGTCTCAAACTTGTATGTGTTTTCAACAGATTTGTGGTTATACAAAGATTTTTTTTTTTTTTTAGTTTATTTTAATTTAGCGTTTTGGAGATGTGAAGCTATCCACATACTGATCATAACTGCTTGGTTAGAAGAGTTGCAAATACCTCGTTTAAAGTAATGGTCTTCTAACTGGACCTCCCTAAACGACCATTAAACAGCTGCAATTCATTCAACTAATGCTGCCCCAAGAGTTTCATCCTGGACAGAAGATCTTACTCTAAACACTGAATCAGTCACTGCAGTAATAATCCAATGACAGCCTCTTACTTATTTGTTTAGTTAAATTCAGGTGGGGAATTTTTCTAGAATTTTTACATTGCTTTACAGTTAGTGAATGAATGTATTTTAAGCACTGCTTATCACTGAATACAACTCAGTTTAGCAAGTAGAGCCCAGAGTTCACACTAAACACACTAGCATTCATGTTTATGCAATATGCAGCTGAGAAAAACAACCAGTAGATTTTAGATTTGCCCAAACTTTGGTGCGTTTTCACTTTTCATTTACCTGTTACTGAGCTGTAAAACTTCGATTAGATTAGATTAGATTAGATTAGATTAGATTAGATTAGATTAGAATAGATTAGATTCCTTTTATTGTCATGGCAAATAAATACAACAAAATTTTAAAGCACAAGGTAAAAACGGGACCCGTAAAAAAAAGTATAAGAACAATAAATACTAAAGAATAAATTATTCCACACCCACATTACACACATGCGTGCAAACAGGTAGTGCTTAAAAATATGCAGTGATCATAAAATAAGCCATTCCTGCATAAAAATAGTGCCAGATTATTGCACAGACCTTATGTTTTTGTGCATTATTTAGTTTTCTCACTCTCTATTCTTATTGTACTGTAATTCTAGAGTCATCTAATTCCTTGTGCTATATTCATGTGTATATTACTTATGACTATTTCAAATGTGAAGATTTCTATATTTTATCATTTAAGCACTTTGTTTGGATTTGCCCCTGGATGGAGGAAGCTCATCTTAGTGCGTTTGTGTCTGAAATGTGCTTTATAAACTTTAAAGCTTCACCAGGGGCAACGTAAGGGGCAGAAAAGTGACGACGATTCTAATGATTCCGTGACTGACAGGGGCCCTAAAAAAGTACAAGAACATTACAGAATTTTTTACATGAAAAATTTTAACCAATCACCATAAAAGGATGTTTGCCTTTTCTACTAAAGTCCTCTTATAAGGACCTGCTCTTAGACAAACAGTGGAGAAGTGATGTTCCAGGACTTAGACCTGATTTTGTTCGGGACACGGTCTGGTCTGATGTTTTAGTTCAGTTTAGTTTAGTTTGAATATGCAACAAAACAAAATAATCCTAGTCTTTATAAATGAAACAGATTATAAGAAAACAAAACAAACAAACTAACAAAAAACATATACATATACAAGAAAACAAAGTATGACTTCATTTGCATATTTGAAAAGGAGTGGGAGGAAGTATAACTTATTTAATCCCACCCCTTCTCCACACAACAGTCTATCGTTTAACGTCTTATCAGCATAATATAGGAAAAATCAAGTCTCTTGGCTCAGTGAACCTCACTTATCATCTTCATATGCACAAACACATACTCACCTATACTGACGTACCAGAAAAGTAAAAAATAAACTTCATCCAAATCAACAACAAATTCATCTGAATTTTGCTCATAGAATTTACCTGACCCCACAAAGACTGCACTTAATGGTCAAGTGGCAGATTCCTGGTGCACCCTGCGTTCCCTTGGGGCTCCTGGTACATTCCTTCACATGTTCTTGCGGTGCCCACCTGTCACTTGTTTTTGGAACCGGGTATCTTTTCATTTAGCAGATATATTTTCTCTGACAATTCCAGTGTCAGTAACTGCTTTACTCCTGAATGATTTATCTCAGTGGTCGACTCCTGGGCACCAGAAAAGACTTCTACTCGCTGACCTCACTGCAGCTAAGAAATTAGTAGCTATGAGGTGGAAACACCCCGATAAGCTGTCAACGAACAACTGGATCTTCACACTTCTTGACATTATTTACCTAGAGTTGTCCACCGCTTGGATTGGAGTCAGGGAATCTACAATTGATCTACGGGTCTCAGTGGTGGGGAAAACAAAGGAGCGGATCTAGCCACTTAATTTGCTTGTAGCTTGTAGTTCTGAGGGGCCCAGGGGTGATGGGAGGGAAGGGATATTTTTCCTGTTGTTTTACCCTTGTGGTCTCTCTCATGTCTCATTTTCTCATTTTTATGTCTGTCATTATGTTTTAATAATGATTATTATTAAACAGAAGTCTGACTTTAAACTCAGAATTCTGACTTTTTTCTCAGAATTCTCACTTTAATCTCAGAATTCTGACTTTTTTCTAAGACTTCTGAATTTTTTCTCAGACCTCTGACCTTAATCTCAGAATTCTGACTTTTTTTCTAAGAATTCTAACCTTTTTTTCTAAGAATTCTGATTTTTTTTCTAAGAATTCTGACTTTTTTCTCAGAACTCTGACTTTAATCTCAGAATTCTGACTTGAATCTCAGAATCATTACTTTTTTCTAAGAATTCTGACTTGAATCTCATAATTCTGACTTTTTCTCATAATAATAATAATAATAATAATAATAATAATAATAATAGTATTTATTTATTTATTTATTGGACCTTAACTTTTTTTTTCCAGTGGCCCTAATTCTCTTCCATACAATTAAGTGGTGGGGTACAAAGTGAGATTTTTTTTTTTTTTTTTTTCATGGGGCCCCAAGTTCCTGACGGCACCCCAGGCCTTCACAGTAGTCCCGACTGGTTGTAATTTGCAGTATGGGGGGGTGGGGGTCATGGACTACATTTCCCATGATGCCTCGTCGCCCCTCCCCCTCGCATACCTCTGCTGTGCGCTCACGCTGCGCCGTGGGGATCCTACACAGCACAAGTTGCCCCAACAGCAGCAGCAGCAGCGAGGCGCACGGCAGAAAAGTTTCTCCACAGGAATGGGAAAGTTTCCGATCATCCTTTTCTTTTCTATCTTTCCGGTAGGATTCTCCAAACACCCAGGGATTGGATATAAGGATTGACTGAGCTCGATAAACCGCATCAGAATTGGATTTTTGTTGGTGATTTCTTATTCTTTGGATTGGTTTGCGCTCCTTCTGAAGATAAAACAAAACAAAAAACCAAAAAACAAAAAACGGGCTTCTCTTGTGTGGCCAGAAAAATGTGGTCCTCTACGCAGCCTCGCATTTTAGCAAGGTTTGCCGTGGTTTTTCTCGTGTTTTTGAGACTACAGCGTGGATGTGCTGCCGACTCCAGGACGTGCCCCCCTCCCTGCGCGTGTTTTGGGGAGCTTTTGGACTGCAGTCGGCTGAAAAGAGGCCAAATTCCACAAACGATCCCAGAGTGGACAGTTCAGCTGTGAGTAAAGTTAAAGATTCTTTGTATACCTTCTTACTCCTGCCAAGCATGTCAATAATTGACCAGTCATGTAATATTTTAATACCCTTTCACACCTTTATGCACTGGGAGCAGTAAATAGGTTTACTGCTGTGGAGTGGGATGGGATGAGCCACATTCCTGTCGTGGTGAAACTGGAATTTGCTATAAACCACAAAAAGAATATAGTACCATATAGAAGAAAATCACAAGACTGACTGTGTTTTTAATATTATTAGTTGTTTTCTATATTCAGAAGCCTGAGTTCATGCAGCAAAGGTAATTCATTCCATAAATAAACAAATAGAAGCAACTGGCAAAAGAAAGAAAGAAAAAACTCAGATTCAACAGCTACTTAATAATCTTTAGTAATTTGTGTGAAATGTTTTATATTATATTTGGTTCCCTCAGCACCATGTAAGGCTTATGAAGGGCCAGAAAGAAAGAATGAAAAAAAAAAAAGGCCTCCAAGTGTGTTTTTACACCATATACTGTTCTTTCCTAGCTTATTTACCAAAATTTGACTCACTCTAAATCCAACATAAACTCATAAAAATAATGGGTTTGGATCATTATTGCTGTTATAGAAGTAACTGTGATAGGAGTAAATGTGCCTCTACTGTTTGTGATAATCACTTCTAGTTGTGTTATGAACCTCTGATGTTCTGTTCATGCTCATTATCTCATTTCTTCTGTTGTCCTCAGTAGTGCTTGGACACTGTGTTTACATGCCCATCTGTATTTGCAGTGGTTCAATTCCTCACTGTTCGGATTTCAGCTTCATAGACCTTCAAGGCCTTCAGAGCCATAAAGGCATAAATCTGATGCGCTCTGTGTGTAGCCTTGGAGTGTTTCCTAAAGTAATAGCTCCTCTCCTCTCCTGTTTGTCGACTGGCTCCATGAGTTGAGACGAGGCTCAACTGGGCCTGATGCCCGTGGAGTGGAAACAGTTGGCCCAAAAGTTCCTTTAATAGCATGTTCCTCGGTGTGTTCTACTTTACAGATAATTATTCCTACTGCATTTTTATTGCCCTGCGTTAAGTTGCAGTGCTTGATTTTTATTGTCCAGTGCTTGATTCACTGCCTGATGGATGCAGTTGCCCTTGTGTTGAATTTAGTTTTTCTCTGTCTAAAATGTGCTGCACTGGAAACTTGACGGTGCCAGAGAAAACAGACCCAGCCTGAGCCTCATAACCAAGGACGGCCTTCCAAAGAAAATGAAAAAAAAAAAAAAAAGTTCCACATGGGGGGAAAAAATTCTTTTCACTCTGGCATGCTAATTTATGAGTGGCTCTCCAGCACATCTTAAACCCCTTAAACTGCCAGCTCTTTGTTTTCCAGCACCCCATTATTTCTGCTGAATTAGCAACTCCGGAGCCAGTGATGGTACTGATTAAGGAGGAGCGTGTAGGATTAGTTTGAAACAAACTCTCAGGAAGAAGAAGGGAAGGAGAAAGTAGGAGGGAGGAGGAGAGAGGTCCACGGAGAAGTATATTACTAAGTCATGAACATATGGGAGGCTGCTGGGGAAATTGGCTACAGACTGAAGGGTTTTTAACTTCAAGAATGAGGCACGACATCAGTTCAAAGTGTAAAAATGTGCATTAAAGGCAAATCACGACATGGATTAAATTAAACTATTGTTTTGTTAGATAAATAAAGACACCCTCAGTTGCTTTGGAAGAAGCCCTTGAAAGTTTGGTAAACACGTGAAAGGATTTTTATTTTATTAATTAAGCGACACTTTGAAACTGTGCCACATGTGGAAAGAACTTTTTAAAAACATTCAAATAAACCTTTATAAAACTATATGCAGAAATGAAAGTTTTATGAACATTTGCTGAGAAATACTCTGTTGCCCATTAAGTTAGAATAAGTTTGTTTGCAGTTACATTCCTCTTTTTATTCCTATTTCTACACATTAGTAATCACCTTTGACCAGGTCCAATTATTGCACATTGAGTCCCAGTTACACTTTATCTATCAAGGATAAATCACTTTCACAGTCATTTCATGAGAAGAGCTAAAAGTATTTTAGTCCAAGTTTATGGGCAACAGTGTATAATCCTTTGTAAGTCCAGAACAAAAAGGAAATGTATGGTGTTACAGCAGCAAAAAGTACAATTATTAACATTAAATTATTTCAAAATGGTTTGACAAACAGTACAGAAATAATTGTTAAAAAAAAAAAAAAAAAAGAAGATAAGAACACCAAGTGTGAGAATTAAAAACAATGAAAAACACTAATTGACACAAAAATTGAATAAATACACAAATAGTAGCCAATAAATAAAAAAAAATATACACAACATATACAGCCTAGTATAGGAGTGTAATTGATGAGTTTTGTAGCTACTTAGATCCCATTTATTTGTCATAATGGAATACACAGGAAGTATAAGGTGTCAGTGTTTTACATCATAGATAATGCTAATATATTAGCAGTGCTAATATTATTTAATCCTCCAAAGCTTAACTGGTCTGTCTTATGTCTATCAGGCTGGTCTGATGTAGTGCATTATTTAAACTAGTTACAGTTTTTTATATTTTGAGCAGAGTTTATATTTGCTGTTTAAACTTAGTACAAATTGAGTCTCATAAAGTTGGAGTAATTTTGTTTTCAGACACATTCCTCTTTCTGTTCCTATGAATACACATCAGTAATCACCTTTGATCTGGTGTAATGATTACTTAAGCTACTTTTACACAGAGATCCCAGAAAAAAGGTGAGATGGTGAGCCCCCCTTTTGCCACCGCTGACTGATTTCCACAGCCAAGAAAAAGGAGTAAGACAGGTGAGACAGGCCGGACTTTTACACAGCGGACCTGCGTTCTGGAATCAAAGGGGCGGTGACACAGTGCTGCGTATACTGTGATGTATAACTTACGCATCGGAAATACCCCGAGCATAGCAGTGTTGCTAACCTCTCCAGAGTCTTCCATCGTTCCACAAATGTTAGCATGGATGGAGTCCTCTGGCCGAAGTGACAACAGCTTGTGGATCTCGGTTTGACATCTTTTTGGTTGCGTTGATATGTTTGTTTACTGTACACAGCCTGCGCTCATTTTTAAATCCCCCCCAGCGTAGGGGGGGGTCGCACACGCAATACGTCATCAAAATGTCACACCTTGGTTGCGAACAAGAGGTGTCCCTTTTACATAACGTTCCAGAGTCATGATTCCACTCTTATCACGGCTCTGTTTCTCCCTCCAGAGGCGTTACAGAGCCGTGACAGAGGTGGAAGCAAATGATCCACCGTTTCATTTACACAGACGTCGTTTCAGAATAAAGGTGAAATATTCCCGGAACAGAAGTGCTGCGTAAAAGGGGCTACTGAGACCCAGTTACACTTTATTTATCAAGAATAAATCCCATTGTCATAGTCATTTTATGAAAAGAGGTAAACATGTTTTATTCCAACTTTATGGGCACCAGTGTTTTTATAGACTCCAACCAGTGAGACTTTTTTTTTCTTTCTTTGACAAAGGAGGATCCTGCCTTATCTCAGTCTAAATGTTAATGACAGCTCTTGTAGTGTAAAGAGTAGCTCATTCATCTACTTTTCAGCCACTGATAAAACTGTAGTGCCGTACATTTTAGCAGAGCAGCAGATACAGGCTGAAGCTTGTATGCAGTGTTATCTTTTCTCCGCTCAGTGCCTGCTTTGTGAGGGAAGTGGAAGTGTCAGAGCTACTCAGGTTTTATCTAGGGAGTATGATAGGACACCTTTCCCATATGGCCCCCACCCCTTGAACAACAACAACAACAACACACAGCTGTGTCCTTGGGAAAAAAAAGGAGGAAGGTGGTGGTGGTGTGGGGGGGTTAACTTTAGCAACTGAAACTTTGGTCAACCAGTCCGTGAAACTTTCCACCAAAGAATAAAAACAGGCCCCAGAAAATTTGACAGGGGTGTTTTAGACGTTTGAAAGGCGTCCTCTCGCTTTTCCCGGCATTGTGAATACATTACCAGTTGTTAGGCTCTTCCCCTCCTCCCAGAGCTCCTTGATGGATTCCAGATGAGGGAGGTGAGGAGGAGGAGGAGGGGTAGCGGTATGGGTGAGGGGGTGTAAAAAAAAAAAAAAGTGTCTGGCACCACAGCGTTGATCGTGCGCAACAGCGTCAATAACTCCACCGCTTTATAGCACACGAGGCTCCGCTTGCCAGACTCCTTGAGCTGGTTTTTAGGCTTCTTTTCAAAATAGGCAGCAAAAACAAGAGTCTCACCCCCAGTGAGCTACAGCCAAGACTACAGTCCAAGACCAGGCTCAGTGGAGTTTGAGTCAGATCCAGATCCAAAGTGGGTTCAGACACAATCAAGAAGACATAGACCAGAGCTAATGGAGAACTATTCAGGACTGAAATAGGCATTAGGAAAAAGTACACGCGCTTGCAAATGCACCAATTCAGAGAGAAATGTGATATAAACCCTTTAAACAACCAGCAAGTACAGAATCCAGTCTGAGGTTGAGAAGTACCCTAAATCACACTTTTTTTATGATGCTAATTATTTTTGGCTGCAGTTTGAAAGCTGTAAACTTTAAAGCCAAAATAGGAATGAACAAGCCCAGACCTCAGGAAGGTGATCTGAACCAAGAGTCGAAGGATTCCAAAGCCCTGACTCCAGTACTTTATCTGCCCCTCTTCCCCTCCTTTCAGCACTAAAGCCTCTCACTTCTTAATAACTTATCAGCTTGTCTGTTTTGGCTCTGCAGAGGCCTGGATATGAAGTGAGTTGTTCTGGCATAGATGCTCTCTCTGCGTTATAAAGAGGGCTCGAAAAGAAAACAGCCTCAAACAGCCTTTTTTTTGGGACTTGAATGTCAGGCAGTTTGTTTTGGAACATTTTCAGTTGCTTTCAGATGTTTTGTGCAAATTCAACTTAATCTCAGATATTTCAAAAAAAAAAAAAACTCAAGGAATCATACTTTAACCAGTTTGGCTCTTGTTTCCAGAACAGTAAGACATAATTAAAGACTTGACAAGTCCCGGTGACTTTAGGTGATATCTGGAACAGCCTTTCTACTTTTTTCCTCCATTTTGGCAGTATAAATCTTACTCTCGTTAATCTTTCTGTCCATGTTGTTTCATTTTAACGTGTCTCTAAACCTTGCCATTAAATTGCAGCAACTTCAATGTTAATGCTCAATAACACAGGGAATTTGCACGTAATTATGTTTGCTCTCTAGACCTGAAATGGAAGGCTACAGTGACTGAAAAAGTACTTCATGGTGTGTACTTTTCCCTTCATTTTTTGCCTGCATTTGCTTTGCAGGGACCTGAGCCATAACAAATTGCAGGTGCTTGACAGCGCTTTGTTTTCCAAACTACAACATTTAACTGAAATGTAAGTATGCCTTGTGTTGTCACAGCTTCCTGCAGTAAATACAGGATTTTCTAAACAGCCTTCACCGCTGTCCTGCACGTGATGAGCTATTTTTAACCTGTTGTGTTTCTTTTTCCACACAGAAAGTTGAACAACAATGAGCTGGAGGAGATACCTGACTTGGGTCCTTACGCTTCGAACATAACATCACTCGTCCTGTAAGTCAAGTCCACATCACTTCCACACTGTTGAGAGTTTGAACCCGGCCTTGCAGGGTAGTCCTCTGCCAGGGTTGTCATTGGTGGTTAGAGTAGCGAGCTGGGAAGTGGTTCCTCCTCCCCCTTCCTTCCCTCTAGAGAGCAACCCTTTTGGCTGAGCTGGTTCCCAGACGGGGCAGTCAGAGACATGGCAGCCAGCCCCAGACGGGTCACGTGGTCAAAGACAAATGCCATCAACAGAAATGGAAATGTTTTGTTTGGTGGCTGTTGCTTCTGGTGGGGTATTTTTAATATAGAGGCGATGATGTGATGCTAGTTGGCAAAAAAAAAAAAAAGAAAACCTATCCTGTGAAAATGCCAGAAATACGAAATTTTGGTGTTTAAGCTCCAGCGGGTGGATTATTGGACTGAAATAAATCCTAATAATGTAACAGTATATTGAGTCATCACCTTAAAATAGCTATTTGTTCCCTTTTTTTCTGTGTGCAAGAAGTGTGTGGAGTGTCTCAGAGGAAAAAAAAGAGCCTGGCTGGTCCAATGCTGTGAGTTCACTCCTGCTGATCGCCTCAATGAAAAAGTCCCTCGCTTGTCATTCTTCATCCACTTCAGACTTAAACCAGAAGATGCTTTGGAATATTGTTGTGCAATATGTGCTTTCTGAAAAACACCAGATATTAGTGTGTGTGAAACCTCAACAATTTATTTGCTTTCTGTGGCGTGTCTCTCAAAACCAAGCGACGTGAAGTTATTGTGGAAGAATGTATCATGGCTAAATGAGACCTATTCCTCATCAAGCCCCAACACGACTCGCTGTGGTAGCTGCAGGCCATTCAGCTGTCAGCCACTGACAATTTGTTTTCACGTTTAGTACCGTCACCTCCAGCTATAAGTTCTCCCAGCAGAGGTAGACGGGCGAGGCAGACTCTTTCATTTAAAGCCATCTCTTTGTTTTATTTCATTACATCTTTTCTGGTGATTTTTTTTTTTTTTTTTTGCAGATCTGTAAGTGTTTTCTCTGTGAATATACCTTTACAAATAGCACAAGTGTGAATAGCTGTATTGTTTCCGTACTGGTTAGAAAAAGGTCACAACAAAAACTTAGACAAGAACTCTTGAGCAACTCTGGTTTTAAGAAGCGTGTAAAGATCATATTAAAAATACCAAACTCTGTCCAAACCATAATGTCTTTGTTTGATTTGAGGATGTTTTTAAGTTGGGTCTACCCAGGGTCGTGTCATCCATGTTAACTTTGAACACACTCCATATAGAGATTGTTTTTAAAGCAGAATATGAAACGACAGCAGTTTAAATTAGGGGCATGCTGAAAATGTTCCCAGTGCGCTGTTAGAAAATATGAGGATATCATGGATAGAAAAACTCTGTAGAAAACAAAATATGGTGACTTGTTTTCCACATAATGATTAAAAAAGCAAAAGTTAAATAAAAAAGACGAGAATTATCACACTTAAGCAGCTGTAAACGTCGTAAACGTTTAATAAGAAACTTCATACACAGAAGAAGAAGACAGAAATTGTCTCCCTTGGCTGCCGCCCTCCTCCTTCAGCTTAGGTGGCGCAGTGTGATTTTTCCCTCCAGTGGAACATTTTCCAGAATTTCGCTCCCTCCTTCAGTTTCTCCAAGCTGGGAGGGTAGTAAAGAAAAAAAGTTCTCGGGGTATCGAATACCACTTATTCAAACAGCCAGTCAGACATAGCGGCAGCTCTTGCCGACTTCTTTGACCTCGCAGCTCTGAGTAAAAACAAACGGCAATAACCCTGCAGCTGGTAGTAATTGAGTCGTGATCATCTTAATTAATTGAACAATTTCCCAGGAATTTATGGAGGGGGTAAACCCCACCGCCGCTAAATCCCTGTGCCTGTGTTCAGGGGGGGTTTAACAAATGACCTGGAGATTCCAGGTCTGATTAGGAGTTTAAGACGGCGAAGCTCTCAGTATGTCTGAGGAAATGGGAACCTTGGTGTATAGGAGAATCACAAACCTAAACAATGACAATTAAAGTAATTATCCATGTACTTGAAGGGGCTTCATCATCATTATCTGGCAGTCTTCACTTTTTTTTTTTTCCTCATTAATCAGAGAATTATTTAGTTGGCTGCTCATACCATAGAAAATCAGAACAAAGGTAAAAAATACTCCTAAAGACTCAAATAAATCCAAAACATGTTTTATGGAACCATCTGTCTAAAAACCAATATGCCAAATTTACTATGAAATTGTGTTATTTTCACATTTTTCTCTCAGAAACTTTACATGTTTTGTATTTTTGTTTGAAAATTACTTGAATGATTCAGTGATGAAAATCATTTTTCTGTCAGGCAGGTAATAAAAAAAACAAACAAACCCACAAATAGTCCAACAAGACATCAGTCCTCCACAAATGTTTGATTAACAGATGGTTCCTGGGAAATGCAGTTCAGAATCATGACAGGGTGAAGGTAAAGATAGTGAGGCAGTAAAAAAAAGTCCAATTGTGGGTGTAGAGTCATTCATTATTTTCAGATCAGGTATGTGAATGTAAAAGTAGTGCAGGGTTACACGCTGATGCTCATGTCCAGTCATTGTGTATAAAGGTCCTTCAGTTCACACGTTCATATGATCCATTCTTTTTTTCTCTGATGTTGAGCAGATGTGTTAAGACGATCAGCCATAAGAGTGAGATATGTGCAGAGTTTAATATGGCTTCTGAACAGCAAACGCAGCCCTGGTTTTCATTACAGGCGCCACTGTAGAGAGGGAGTCATCAGATGGCTTCTCAAAACTCTGTTCTTTTTCCAATAGGAAATACCACACACACAAATGCACCACCACACATATGCACACAGACTCAGAGTGAGACAGTTTTAGAAAACGCGACTTTCCATTTAAAGAGCATTCCGCATTAAGAGATCTGTATTAGTTGCTGACTCGACAAAACACATCAGCAACAACGAAAAACAACTTCATCAAAGATTTTTAAGGTTTTCATAACAGTAGAGCTGCTCACAGAGTCTCTCTGTGTGTAAATGTGGTCAGCCTGATGGTGCTATGAGCCAAAAATACTGCGTAGTTCCTTTTACTGCTTTAGGTTTCATGTGTTGAAGTTCTGGATGGTTTGGAAAGCTGAGAAATGGAGCATTTTTGCTAACACCCAGCTCTGAAATGATACAAAAGTCTTTAAAACTATTGTAGAATGCCTTTTTCTCTCAACTTTTCTGACTTTAATAACGAGTACATATAGTTGTTTGCTTCATTTCATTGTTGACACTTGCTTGGCCTTTAATCGACTTCCACTGAAATCAGCAAAACCCTCCAATGACAGCTCCATAATCATGTTAGCCCAAAGAAAATTGGATGAACAAATTTGAAGTGTGCGTAATTAAAGCGCACAATGCTCGGTTTGTTTATGTGGAGAAGGTGGTGTAGTGCTCACAGTGCAGATGTTGCGATGAGGGAGAAAAGCGAGGCTAACGATGAGGTGTGCTGTTACTATCCAGCCGCCAAATGTCAGGGTCCATCTCTGTGTCCTTAGGCAGGAAGTGTGCACCAAACCCCCTTCCCCTCTCCGTGGCTCTGCTTTCCCTTAGGGAGAACTGGAAAGACTGGTTCTCTCACCAGGCGGCCCTCTCTTCTCTCAGCGACCAGTCAGTGGAACATGAAAACTGAGATACAGGTGGTGTGCGGCGCTTTTGTTTGGGACCAGGGGCCGTGGTGCGTGGAAAGCCCTCTGCAAATCTCCAAACAAAAGAGCTGCCTGTGCCGTTTTTTATTGTAGAAGATGAGCTGTAATTAAAACATTCTTCTAGATGGCACTGAAAATCCACTTAATTTTTTTAAATTTAGCTCTTAGAACAAAGTTTGCGCTGTCGACAAAAGTGTCACTTTATCTTTGGACTTTGCTCGGATCAGAGTCATTCTGCTTGGACTCAGTTCAACCCAAACGTTTTAATCCAGCAACCCTTTGATTAGATTTAAATTCCATCAGCTTCATAAAATCTCATATATGTAATATATACTTTCTGCCCCTCCCTACGCAGCCCCTACCCCACAGCCCCCAGCTTTGCTGTCTCAGTCTGGCATAACACCAAGTTTAACTCAAGTCCTGAGCACACAGACATGCTCTGGCTGGTTTGATTCCAGTGTAGCCCAGCAGTCCCGCCAAACTCTCCGAGCGGCCATACTTATTGGATCTTCATACCCAGGCTGAGCTGATGGCTGCATCTTCTCTAATGTTTAAATCGGAAGATTACCAAGAGGGGTGGTACTTTCCAGCCAGAGAGCCCCATTTCTGTGGAAATGTCTGAGAGCAGTTAACACATGCAGAAAGTAGGTCAGAGTTCTTTCAGTGTTGCCACATGGCCCTTTGAATAGGTGAGACAGCTCGATTTCACCGTGCCATGGTGCCATGATGTCTCCCAGCCTCAGGTGGATGAAATGAATAGAAAATCTGAGATGGAGATTATACTAACCAGTCGAGATGTAGCCATAATAGAAGGAGGACTCACTGACCCACTTTACCTTATAACAAGTACTTTGAGCTACTATTCTACATCAGAAAATTCACCTGAGTAGGTAATTCACCTTCAGTGCAGTTCTTATTTCAACTCAAGGTTCCAAAAATCAAATATGAACGCCACTACATCCCCAGTTCCACCTACATTAGAAAGCTGTCCTCTGCCTTTTTCAGGGCTGCTGGAAAACTGAATCAGAAAAACTAACAGCTCTCTGGTCTGTAAGGTGTAGGTGGAGGAGCAACTGTAACCATCGCAATGAATACTGAAAACGAGGCCTGTAGTCTGGTGCATTGGAGGGAATTCCTGCCCCTCCACCCCCCACTCGCTCTCTCTACTCCAGTCTCATACACAAAGAGAGCACTGTACAGGCTCTGTTTATAACTAAGCAGTCCCTGCACTGCAATTTAGGAGGCGTGCAGCTCAGGAAATTGCCGGCCTCTGCCGAGGCATGCTTTCACTGAGGGAAAGGTATTCATCAGCCAAGTAATTGGCAGGTTACTTTTTTAAATACCTTGTTAGTAATTACCTTATAAACAAAATAACACATCGCTAAATCGAAAGGTTGTTGGGACGTGTTGTGTAGAGCAGTGACGTTTATCACTTGGAACAATTTGTTGGCTGGTATGAAATATGCATGCAACATCAGCAAGAAAAAATGACAGTGTTTCGCGTTGGGTGGTAAGTGTTAGCTTAGTGTGCGTGTGAGAGTTTGTCATTTTTTTAATACCACAAGCTAATTGAGGGACTTGGTTGTTTGTGTATGTGGAAACATGAAGCTGCAGTGCACCACTGTTCAAATATACAGTATTTTTGTCATTTATTGGAGCAATGGTGTCTGTATTTTCAGAGCAAACAACAGGATCACCAGAATCTCTGTGGAGCAGCTCAGGCCCTTCCTTGCTCTGGAAACCTTGGACCTCAGCAACAACAACATTGTGGATATAAAGGCCAGCTCCTTCCCCGCTCTGCCGCTCAAGAACCTGTGAGTGTCACCAGCAGTATTTTTGCCTGACATAAGGAAAACACCGTTCTACTGGTCAATCACAGATTAACATGGCACAACACACAGTGAAATATGAGAGCATGTCATCACATCATGTTCATCAGTTAGTTACCGTTGTGTTTAGAGTGAGTGCCAGGATATGTATGATATGAGACTTTAATATTAAACCTTTACTTCTCAGGTTCCTAAACAACAATCGCATCTCATCTCTGGAGACGGGCTGCTTCACCAACCTGTCCAGCAGCCTGCAAGTTCTCCGGCTCAACCGCAACCGCCTCTCCTCCATTCCAGCCAAGATCTTCCAGCTCCCCAACCTCCATCATCTGTAGGCAATGTTTTTGTCATCGTGTATTCTACATTTTGATCATTTTTGATCCACAGTGACTTTTCCCTGGTTAAGTTTTGACTGTGTGTTTCGGTGTGTGCTTCAGAGAACTGAGCAGGAACCGGGTTCGCAGGGTGGAAGGACTGACATTCCATGGCCTCCACGCTCTCCGTTCACTGAAGATGCAGAGAAACGGCCTCAGCCGCCTCATGGATGGAGCCTTCTGGGGCCTCAGCAACATGGAAGTCCTGTAAGCAAACTAACAAATTGCGTGCACCAGCTTTAAGTGCCATTATGTTCTTCTTAAAGTACGTGAATGCAACATGAAGCTCATCGTGTGTATGTGTGGGCTTGCAGGCAGCTGGAGTACAACAACCTGACAGAGGTGAGCAAAGGCTGGCTGTACGGCCTGCTGACTTTGCAGCAGCTCCACCTCGGCCACAACGCCATCAGCAGGATCCAACCTGACGCCTGGGAGTTCTGCCAGAAACTCAGCGAGCTGTGAGTCCACCTTTTTTTCCCTTCACATCCCTCCCCCTTGTTATTCCCTCCTCACTTTCCATTCACACTCTGAACCCCCAACACTTCTCTGTCACCCTCTGCTCCTCTCTGGCACTCCCGCCCGGCCTTCCTCACACTCCTCCTGCCACACACACACACTGAGACAAAGACAAAGTATGCTCTGCCAGTGTGTGCCAGTGTTAAACCCCTGTGCCTGCCAAAATATCACACAGCCTTTTGCTCCCTCTCGGCTCCGGCATCATTAGAGCCAAAACATTGAACTCCGGAAGTCCCATTTAATTTGTCCCACTGGAAATGTTAGCAGTAGTTTCTGTCCATGTGAACAACACCCACAAACTTCACAGATTTCACACCCATCAAGAGACATTACTGGAAGCAGACTGAATTTCCTTTGTTGTGGTTGTTTACAACAGCGGTCAGTTGACTGTTTGCTGTGTCTGGGGCCTTTTTTTCAGACAGGCTGTTGCTGTTTCCCTTGTTTTCCTCACTCTTATCACTCAAACCTGAAAGTAAACAAACAGCCTGTCAGCTGGGTACATGTCCACCTATCTGATGTGCCCTCATCTGAGTTTACTTTAAAAAGTATTTGCTCAAAGTTGACTCTTTTGTTTAGGTGGACGTTTTTTTTTCAAGTTTTCCAGTTTAAAGTGTGCTAATTATGCTTCACTAAGTACTAACATTGAAACGTAATTATTATATTTAATCCAGAGGCTTGAAATATGAAGAATACAGTATTAGGATTTATAGTCTTACTTGGGCAAGACGGTAAATCTGTATAAAAATATTAAATGCAAAACTTGAAAATAAATCTTGGAATAACTTTTTTTTGTGACTTTAATATAACTTTAGTGCTTTGAAGGTCCTTTTCTTTCATGCTGCTGAAGTAAATATGGAAAACCATGTGCTGTCTGAACGGGATTGTTTTTGTGTTTTTGTCTGTTCCACAGCGATCTTTCATCCAACCATCTGTCCAGACTGGAGGAATCCAGCTTCGTTGGCCTGAGCCTGCTGGATGAGCTCCACATCGGGAACAACCGTGTGAGCTTCATCGCAGATGGAGCTTTCCGTGGCCTCTCCAACCTGCAGATGCTGTAAGCTTTCAAATATCACAATGTTACACAAATCATGCAAAAAAGACTTGTCCTTGTCTGATCCTGTCAGATGAGAATAACAACAAACACACAGCCTGTTTTACATTATTAGCTAAATTGCTAAGCTACCCAGCTGGTTCTAGTGACACAAAGACAAGAAGTGTCCAGTCCATCTTTGTCTTTGTGTATTTCCAAAGTTTTCATACTATTTCTTTAAGGGCAAACCATGTTGTATGATGTAGTATTTTAATCAACAGAAGGGTTAAATGTACGCGTTCAAGTCTTCGTACTCCAGTTGCCACTCTGCTGCCCCTCCCATCTCTTTCTTTCTTTCTTTAAACCCACCTCCGCCATCAATCCTCCGCCTGAGTGGAAATATCCTGCCTGATTTGTTTTGGGGATGTGAAATAGATTACTGTGTTGAGGTCTCTCTGCACATAAAAAAACCTCCAAGAGGCACAACCCTGACCTCAGCACCCCCCCCACCCCCCTTCAAATCGGTCCCCTTCCTCTGCCTGAACCCTCCTCGTCCTCGTCCTTCTCCCACACCCACCCATCCCCCCTTTCCCACAGAGGGGCTCCAGAACATTTCCCCTGGTTGGGACTTTTTAACTGGAACCAAATGTGAGCTGTGCTGCTGAGGTCATCGTAGGGCAGGTGTGCAGCTAGGTGGACGTGGATAGCTTCAGGGCTTCGGGCTCCCCACACCCATACACACACACACACACACACACACATACACACACACATACACACACACCCTTCCTCAATCTCAATCAGCCATAACCAGGCATGTCGAGGAGGGAAATAACTGTTTGAGAGCATTAGAGCAGCTGAGGGATCAAAGGATACAATTTCTCTGTGAAATTCTTGGCTTTTAGTGATGTTTGTACTCTGCGTCTCTGTGTATTTAGTTGTTTAGAGTATTTTTCCTCCTGTGGATAGCCAATAAAATGTCTCCATATTTTTTTCCCAGCAGTTTGAGGTTGTCAACATCAACACAAGTCTTCAGGTTTTGGTGTCAAAATAAGAGCAAGGAGTCTTTTTGCGTAGAGCTGATATGTTGCCTTGACTTTACCAGTCACACGTGGAAGGATGAGGAAAGAGAGAGACTTCTTACCCAAAGGACTGAAAAGAGACCAGAATTCTTTGCCACTAAACTTCACCTTGGTGCAAAAGGCTAGACTCTAACTTGGCCTCTGTAGGAAGACGTTTTGGGAAATTTAGTGAATCACTGAACGTGTCAGAAAATGTGTTAACGATCACAGATTCATTATAGATTTAATGGTGAAAGAAGTTGTGGCTAAACTTCCTTTGAGGGGGAACTCGCATACATATTTGTATTGCACGCAGAGTATATTTATCCTTGAAAATGCAGCACACATGTTATGTTGCAGTGCTGCCTCGTAAAACTTTTTTTTTTTTGCTGTACTACACAGAAAAGTCATTGCAGACTTTAAGAAATGCCACAAAGGCTGGGAAGGAACTTCCTGTAAAGCATGGAGCTGCTTTGAATATAATTTTAAAGTCTCAACATTTCCCCCCTCACGCGAAATATAAAGCTGCATTAAGTTTTATTAACATCGCAGGCGCAGTTGTTTTCTGGGTGTGGATTTTTTACAATGTGGTCTGTCTTTGTTTCCTCGGATAGGGATCTCCAAAATAATGAAATCTCCTGGACCATTGAAGACATGAACGGGCCGTTTTCTGCCTTGGACAAGCTGAAAAAACTGTGAGTTTGCAATTATTCCCTCTGAACTGTGTGATTTAAGGGAACATGTGAACCGAATATGGTCAAAGAGTAAAAGTGAGTGTGGAAACTGATCAGGCCCTGTGTTTTTCCTAGATTTCTGCAGGGGAACCAGATCCGCTCGGTCACCAAAAAGTCTTTCTCTGGCCTGGACGCGCTGCAGCACCTGTGAGTCGGCCTTGTGTTTCACTGATTGTTGCCAAAAGTCCGAGCTGTAAACTAAGCAGACTGAATCACACTGAGACACTGAGGCTGTTTGTTAGAGCTGTACACCCAAACTGTCTTCTCCCATTCCTTTGCTTTGATGTGGAATCAAGAAAAAACTTTGCCATTAGTATCTTTATGTATGTGCCAGACTATATTGATCACCAAGTGCAGAGAGAGCTGTGTGAGTGTGTGCACAACAGCTGCATTTGATTCTAATTAGAGTTTTTTCCCAGTCTTTGCCAGAGCTCAAAGCAGCCCAGAGTTGGGCCTCTCTTGATTAACACAGCAAACTGCTGCCCAGAGTTTTATTGTTCTGGAGCCCAGACCTTTTTCTTCTCTCTATTGAAGTTTTTGTAGCCTCCACTTCTCATGGCTTATATTGGCAGAAAAAGCTGCCATCTTTCTTTGTCTCTGCTCTCCTGTGAGGATCATACCAGTCCTGAGTTCTTCTCTTTTTTCCTTCTCCTCAGGGATTTGAGTAATAACGCAATTATGTCCATCCAAGCAAACGCCTTCTCGCAGATGAAGAACCTGCAGGAGCTGTAAGTATATTCGTGTTTGAGGACAGCTTCAGTTAGTGTTGATGTGAGACAGAGCTCCAGGTGAAACTCATTATGGTGTGCTGGGAAAGTCGGCAATAAGCAGCGCTTGCTTGCATGTTAATAGCAGGTTCAGGGTTTCCTTTAGTCTCTGGACTAAAGAAAAAAAGTGAGAAATTTAAATTGAACAATTAGCCGGTTAACCATAAAGTCACTGCGTAAACACTTTTATCGTTTTAGCAATTTAGCTTAAAGAAAAAAGGCTCCCTCAAGCCTTTCAGATGTGATTATTTTCAATTATTCTTTGTTTTCTGTGAAAAATGAACAGCACTGTGCCAAAGTAGGTTTGTTCGATTAGTAAAGTTGTAATGACCACAAATGCATTCTCATGGGAAGTATATACAGCAGTAAAATGGTAGTAAAAAAAAAAACTTCATGAAAAAAAACAGTTTCTTTAAACCAAAGTGGTCATTTTTAGTGTGACCTTCTTTGCACTTAACACGTCTTTATCCGTTTTGTTCAGACAATAGGAGATTTATTGCATTAATTTTCTGATGTTTATATGAGGTTTCAGTCAACATGTCAGATGTTTCTAACTGTTTGTGCTGCTTCTTGTCATGGGGTCAGGGGTCATAATAAATGCTGACTTTAACCTTTACAACCCATATAATTCAGCTTTTTTTTGTGTGTCTTTTAACCCATAAAGACCCAAACCTCCACCAGTGACCAAAAACATCTACTGATGTAAAATGTTTTAATACCTGTTGATCCATTAATCCTATCAGTACATGTAAATAATTGGTGTAAAAGGCAGTTGTCATCTTTTTATGGTCATCAGATATGACCCATTTGGACGTTCAGAGGCTCCGTACTTACCACGGAAACACCGTCATCTTCTATAACATTGATTCACCAGTAAAACAATGAAGCTGGATCAATGCCAGTTGATAAGACACTGGGTTTATGTTCAGTTAATGTTTTTTTTTTTTTTTAAGTCACTTTTTCTTCAGTTTTCTCTGTTTAAATGTAATAACCGTTGAATTTACTCTGAGTTTTCACAAACATCTTAATTGAATATAAGAAATTAAATATAGGAAAATACATGATTTACAGTGAAAAAATACAGGGGATAATATTATGATAAATGGTGATAAATCACATAAGAAAGGTTATAGAGAAAAATGAATTTGGGAACTGACACAAAAGTAACACTGGGTCTTTATGGGTTAAGGCTGTGCATATTTTCCCTGTATTTTCTTTGTCTGACTAAAAGACTGTAAAAAAAACAAAGTTAAAGGTTACCCAAGACTTTTGCAGAGTACTGTATAAATATGTATTTTGGACAATAATATGTATATTAATACAAAGAACCAACCATTCACAGTCCCATTTTGCAGAGTGAATGAAGTGTTTCTGGTATCTTCTCCTCTGCCAGGCGCCTGAACACCTCCAGCTTGCTGTGCGACTGCCAGCTCAAGTGGCTTCCAGTCTGGGTGGCAGAACAAACCTTCCTCTCCTGCGTCAATGCCAGCTGTGCCCACCCGCAGATGCTGAAGGGCAGGAGCGTGTTCTCCGTCAGCCAGGATGACTTTGTGTGTGGTGAGTGATGTGTTCACTCAGAGCAACACCTCAGCACACACATACTGTAATGTCTTGAAAACGGCCATTTATTCGTGGCAGGTTTTCCATTTACAAACTGACCCAGATTGTTTAGTATTTTCCTCCCTGATTCCTGGATGTCCTAACGCAACTCATGATGGGAAAGTTATGGAAATTCACAAAGTTTGACTTGTAGCTTTCCTGACCCCCATTAGGGAGACGTGCCTGAGAGTAATGAAGTTTAGGTTTTTCTAAGCAGGGTTCGTACAGGTGCTTGAAATCCTTGAAAATTCTTGATTTTCAGTGTTGTATTTTCAAGGTCTGAAAAGTGCTTGGAATTATAACTGTGGTTTATTTCTTTATTTTTCATATTAACTCTGCCAGGTTAGATTCTAAGCCAAAGATACTTACAGAGAGCTGAAACATTTTGAAAAATAAAACTTTATATCAAAAAAGAAAATTAGCAGGTGTTCTCAGGTCGACTCCAGGTACATTTTTAACTTAAACTTTGGCTGTGTGAGTCTGAAGAACGCCAAGTGTCTTCCTTTTTTTTTTTTTGTAGGATAAAACTGTGTTCTCCACTATTATGAAACATAGTTTTAGAAGTTTATAGCATACTACAATGTACATCGTTGTGATAAAAAGGGAAAAAACAATCATGAGTATATGTATTCCTGTAGATATGGCTTTTACCTCAATGATAAGGTGCTGTGCTGGAAAAATTTGAAAATAACCCTTAAAAGTGCCTGAAAATTGCTTGAATTTGACCTTGAAAAATCCGTATGAACTCTTAAGTCAAAGCACTGATAGACCACAGTATTGAAACTTTCTTTTTGTTTTTGTGCAGATGACTTTCCAAAGCCTCAGATAACTGTGCAGCCAGAGACCCAGTCAGCCCTCAAGGGGACCAATGTGACTTTTGTGTGCTCGGCGGCCAGCTCCAGTGACTCTCCCATGACCTTCGCTTGGAAGAAAGACAATGAGGTTCTGAACGACATGGAGATTCACAACCAGGCCCACCTGAGGGTTCAAGGAGGAGCAGGAGGGGAGACAGAAGTGACAGAGTATACAACGACACTGCAGCTACGCAACGTGGAGTTCTCCAGCGAAGGGAAATACCAGTGTGTCATCTCCAATCACTTTGGCTCCTCCTATTCCACCAAGGCCAGACTCACAGTCAACAGTAAGTTTGGGTTATAACACATGAATAGTCGTCTTCATTTGCATGGTGTCTACAGTCCTCAGACTATTTATTAAAGTCACAAGTGATCTAACTTTTTTGGGGTTTTTTTCTTCTTCCAGTGCTCCCTTCCTTCACCAAGATGCCCATGGACTTGAGTATCCGTGCTGGAGCGACAGCCAGGCTGGAATGTGCTGCCGTTGGTCACCCCTCTCCTCAGATTGCCTGGCAGAAAGATGGAGGAACTGACTTTCCTGCCGCCCGTGAGCGGCGCATGCACGTCATGCCCGAGGATGATGTCTTCTTCATAGTAGATGTCAAGACTGAAGACATTGGCGTTTACAGCTGCACGGCTCAGAACACAGCAGGAGCTATTTCTGCAAATGCCACATTAACAGTTTTAGGTGAGAAATCCTAGAGATGTTCTGGCTTATTGGTTTGGCTGATTAATCTCTGCTAGGAGGATGTTTAGAGCTATCCCAGTGTTGAATATCAGGCTTCTGAGCTTCACAACTCAGCTCAGTTGGAGAGAAAAATTACACCTCAAGCAATAAAAATGGCTCCCACTTAGATTACAGTTAGTTTGATGTTTAGTTCCACATTTTGAGGTTTATTTGTTACTTTGACTTACATGTTCAGTTCCGCAATTAATAAACAGTTTCCTTTTTGTTTCTGCGCCAAACTATCCACTGTTTGTTGACCTTCATGAAATAAGACTGTTCTAGCTAATAGAAATCAACATTTTAGTCGGAATGAAATACTAAACATACTGCTTTGATTTTTCTGGCAGAAACACCATCTTTCCTGAGGCCGCTTATGGATCGCACCGTTGCAAAGGGTGAAACTGCTGTCCTGCAGTGCATTGCTGGTGGCAGCCCTCCCCCAAGGTTGAACTGGACCAAAGATGACAGCCCTCTGGTGGTGACTGAACGCCACTTCTTTGCAGCCGCCAACCAGCTCCTCATTATCGTTGACGCGGCTGAGGCTGATGCAGGAAAGTACACCTGTGAGATGTCGAACGCACTGGGCACCGAGAGGGGTAACGTCCGTCTGGCTGTCATACCAAACCCCAACTGTGATCCCGGTGTGCAGGGCAGTGTTGGGGTCGGCATCATGGGCGGGGCTGGATCAGATGATGATGCATGGGCCACTGTAGGCATTGTCATTATAGCAGTGGTCTGCTGTGTGGTGGGCACTTCCCTAGTTTGGGTGGTCATCATCTACCATACCCGTCGGCGGAATGAGAACTGCAGTGTCACAAACACAGGTGAGGACCTGACTGCTTTTTTATCTAGCAGGAAGTATGGTGGAAGAGACCTAACATTTGGAAGTTATAACCCTGATTTCATTGATGTTTTTCTTTTTTACCAACAGACGAAACCAACCTTCCTGCCGACATCCCCAGCTACCTCTCCTCCCAGGGCACCCTTGCTGACCGACAGGACGGCTACATCCCATCAGAAAGCGGCAGCAGCCATCAGTACATGGCGTCGTCAATCAACGGCTTCTACCTGCAGCCCAAAGACATGAACGGTAAACAGTCACTTTTAATATTTCTCTCTGTTTCTGATTCTTTCAATTATGTTACGCTTTTCTTACGTGTTACTGTTCCTCATCTGTGCAGGTCTTTGTCAGCTGGACACAGGAAGTGAAGCAGATATGGAGGCATCCATCGACCCTCTGCTCTGCCATTATCAAGGTCCAATTGGCTCACTGCTACGGAGAGATATCTACTCCAATGACCCATCAGACATCTATCTAGGTATCTGTATTTTGTTGGCAAATTAAAAAAGAAAAAAATCCCTCAAGCAGTAAATGTTCACTTGATTATCTTTTTTTTATTCTTCTATTCAACTAACTTTCTATTTTGTACCTTCAGGCAGCTCAGTCGACCAAAGGCCTGTGTGCATAGACTCCTACAGTGGCAGCCTGCCCAGCTCTAAAAGAAGGGACTACTTCCTCTCTGAGCCTTTTGACTCCTCTGTCCTGATGCAGCTCCCCAACTCTACTCTCCACAATGGGCTGGTCCACCACCAGAATGAGCGGCTCCCACCTGTAGAAGATGGAGATGTGAATGATTATGGACAAATTCTTGAAGGTCTCTCCCCTTGCAACACCTTCATGGGTAGGTTTTAGTTTGGTAATTGTTAGAAACTGTAACCTTTTTTTTTTTTTGTATGAGTTTTGCTTGATCCCTCTGCCTGTCTCCCTCAGGAACATTTGGTAAAGCTCCCTGGAGGCCCCAGCAGGATCTGTATCCAGGATTCAGCCCAACGTCGGTGACACACAGTGGAATAACTCTACATGAGAACCCTTATGCTGCACCGGACTCCGATTCCGACAATGAGGAGAACAGTTACACCAGGCACTTGGGGTTAGACCAGAGCAACAGTGTTTACGAACAACCTTTTGACAGCAGCAGGACTGAAGCCATCCCACAGAGCAGAATAAGCACTTAACCAAGTGACTGAGCTCCTGTTTGCTCTTGTTTTTCATGAAGAGGACCACCAAAAGAATTTCTACCTCACTGTATGGACATTTGCAATAAAGGACTCCTCAGATGTGCAACAAGTGAATGTAAAGGACAATTTGATGTTCCCACAGAAATGGAGCATATTCACAGCTATTCTTCTGTGATGTAATTAAATAATATAGAATATATACATTTTTATATAAAGTTTATTATATTTTGTAAAGTGTATATAAACAGATTACATTATTTTTGCTTACCATTCCTGTATAAGTAATTTGCAGCCCTGTCTATGTAGTTATTCCAGCCTAAAGTTTTTTTTTTCTTTTGTTTTTGCTTTGAATGAAGCAATGTTTTGCACATATGTAAACATAATAAAAAAACACCTTAATGTGTGCTGCTACATTCATATAAATGCAATGGCTCTTCTCTGACGTTACTGTTTTAATCATGCAAGAGACTTGATGCAGATACGTTGTTGTGGTGGGGGTTTAATAGTGGTCTTTTAGTGCAGAACCACAGACCGCCAAGGACGGTACAGGTCTGTCATCAGTCAGCCCCCCCACTGAGACAGACACACACAACGCTGATGTTTTGTTTGGTATTGCAGACTGTTTCCATTTATGGTTGGGCAATAATTCAACATTCTTGTTTATTCACTTTTAGCATAATCATGTGGCAATGATATGATCTTTTGTTTTGGTTATTCCAATTTCTGTTCCACATTAATGAATCATCTGAGTAAGCTGAAAACTTTGGTCTTAGGGTATTTGGAACATATTTGCCATGTGGTGAATATATTCAAAAAAACTGCTTTAATAATAGTAATTTACACCACAAAGATAAGCCATAGCTCCCTGTCATCTGGATTCTGCCAAAGTAGTGACAGACCTCCCTAAACTATTTGTTACAGCTAGTTATAATAGTTGCACAAATCTATTACTGTTAATGTCATGTTTATCTGTTAATAGTTTCATGTCTAATCATTCAAGTAATAACTAAGCTAGTACAAGTAGCAGTTTTAAAGGGGTCATATTTTGCTAAACCCACTTTTATGAGTCTTTGGTACACTTATTTGTGTATTTGGATCCTAATAGTTCCAAAAGTTTGAAGCTGAACCGTCCAGGTGCTGCAAAGTTATCTTTATATTAATGTTGGCAGACACGGAGTGGATTTCTACAAAGTTTCAATTCCTGCTTAATTTGTTACGTTTACAACTAGTTACGTCACGACATTTGCACATATAAGGTCAAGACTTCCAACGAACATTTCTCAGAGTACGCCTAATTTGTCAGCAGCAGCGGTTGTGGTAAAAACTGAAAATATGTCAAAACTTTGAGCCGATTTCCTAAAATGTTCAATTGTTGGTTGTATTAACAAATTCAAGTGGCTGAAAGGACAGAGCAGCACAGCCAACAACCAGGAAGTGGGCGGGGTCATGTGTATTTAAAGGGCCAGCACTCAAAACGACCTTTCTGGTGTCATTACTCAGAAATAGTGTTGAAAATGGACATGTGGAGTTGAATTAATGAAGAATTCAGACCCAAGCATAGCATTTACAGTTTAAGTAGACCACAGGGAAAATTTTAAGTTTTAAAATACATAATTCCATTTTTAAAAAAAGCAAAATATCACTCCTTTAAAAATTTTTGTTACAGCACCAGTAGTAGCTGTATGGGCACAAGTTGTAAATTACAGCATTAGCAGACACTAAATTATTTCTTACAGAATCAGTCTTGTTCATCCCTTCTGGTGCAAATACAATAAAAGGGAACTGCACCAAATCTACTCATCAGTTTCAGCATAACAGCAATGATAATATGAATTTGGCCCAATAAATTATGTATCTTTCAATATTATTACAGCAACTATGGACTGGAAAAAACAGTTTATTCATTACACTGAGGCATAATACAGTCAAGGAAAAAATTATTAGACCATCAAAAGTCATCTAAAACAATGGCTATGCAACCAAGTACTACTTTGTGTATCATGTGACTAAAACAGAAGAGAACACATGGAATAACTAAAAGCACTGTTTTTGTCTGTACAATGCCATAGCTATTGATGTAAGAACTGAAGTGATTTTAGTTATTATCAAGAAAACCATGGAAAAGGGCTAGAGAGCAGCTCTTAAATTAAACTCTTTGAGCTATTTTTTGTTGTTATCATTACATTTGTCCAAACAAATGGAAATTTAGTTGTACCCAGTATTAAAATGAACAAGAAATTGAAGAAAACAAAGGTGATCTAATAATTTTTTCCATGACTGTATAAATTGAGCCTTATATTTGTGGCTACTCAGTTAACACCTACAATGTTATAAATAACACTTGTGTTCATTGTAGCTGCAACTTCTATTAGTCCTATTACTAGTAGCATGTCTAACATTACATACTTATGACCACTAAACCCTAATACTTGACAATGACCATGTAAATAATCTTGCTGATAATTAAAATAGTTACATAAAAATCATGTTAAACCCACAAATTGCAGTTAGAATAACATAGCAAAGATCAGCTCAACCCAAACTGGGCTCCTTCTTTCTCTCTCTTTACTGGATGACTCATACTCTGCTCCCCTCCTCCCCTCGTTCCCCAGCTTTTCTCGCCTGGCGGTTTGTTGTTTCAGGCCTCTCCTCTTCAACATGAGGGAAAAAGGTGTGCTTGTGCACCGGGCTAACTGTTGAAACTTGCACTTGGAAAGCGTCTTGCGGCTCCCTGACTGCCACAGAGAAGCTGTGTTTACGAAACGGCAGATTCATGATGGTGGTGCCAGCAGTTAGGTGGGGATTTATCCCCTATTCAAGGGCTGTTGTTTCAGTCTTGCATTAAAGCTGGCAGAATGGAAAAACCTGGAGTGAAAAGTAGCAAAACGGATGTATTTTTATCATCTGCACCATAGGACACTGTGACTGGACCTCCACTGTCATTTAGTTTGTGTATGGAAATGCTGATGATGAGATTTGCTTTCTTAAGACGTGGTGTTAACTCCCATCCTTCTGGCTGACTAATGTTTAAGTACACCTGGCTGTGTGCTACGCAGCACTGGTTTGTATGCCTTTACCCCACTGTAAAGGAATGAGAGGGTTTGTTGGATGTCTTGCCAGTTCTTTGAGGAGGCTGCGATTAAGACAAGATGGTGGAGCCACACACATCCAAACACCTGGGAAACAGCTGTTGCTACATTGAAGGACCGGTCCACGTTTGGTTAATAACCTTATCTCTGTGCAGAGTTGTGCCATCTCAGAGCAGAAACCATACCTAATAAACCTGATTCTCTAGGATGGAGAATCTGCTTATCATTCATCATTTTCCTGGGAATGATGAATGATAAACTCAGTGGAAACTGAAACACTGTGTGCACAGTTTATGGAACACAGTATTCTGATATTTGTGGCACTGATGAGTTTTACTGTTTAGAAGAAACTTTAAAACCTTTACCGTGTTTTGATATTTAAAGGAAAGTTCATCTAATTGGTTCTTTCACTTTAGAAATACCATTTGTACAGACACAAATAAAAATAGAGAAACCTTTCTACAAGGTCACTGCAACTGGTAACTTTGAGAAGAACATTTTTTCTTAGAGTTTTGCAGATGGTGGAACTAAACCTTCTCAGCAATACTTGCTGGCAAGGCTTTACACTTCACTAAACTATGCATGTTACAATTAAGCGGATGGATGTAATTCCCCTTCAAACATGTTGGCGAGGCCGGAATGGTTTATTTACTCCTTCAGGAAAGTCTCTGAAATTGCTTACCAAAAAACAATTTGTGGCCTAACAAGTGACTGAGGCACAGAAGGTTAAAAGGCCCTGTAGACCCAGGAGTCTCCTGTCGAGTCTGCAGCTAGCGACAACCTTTGCATTTCCAGCCGGGGGGAGGAAGAAAACACCGGCCAGATTGCAGAATAATTTCCCCTCTTTGATTCTGTGTCCAGAGAAATGAGACAGGAAGTTGACTATTCCTCCAGACCACCAGTGACTGGCGGACAACTGATGGGGTCTACTACTTCCCGCTCTCAGATCAGCTTTTGATTTCCATTTTCAGACCCTGTATGTTCACATTAGTAGTCAGACACTGATCTGAGGTCAGCTCCTTAGGCCATCTCTGTTCTGTACACCCCTGAGACTGAGCCAAGAAAATGAATTTAGCATGCCATGGGCTTATCTCATTGCCAGACACTCTGAATTTTGTAGCTAATTTGCCTTTATTATTGCCAGATGTGGTGACATGAAGACAGATGTTTATTATATTAAATAGCTACAGGCAGCTTGCAGAAATTATTATTCTTGTGTTATAAAGCTCAGGAAATCTGCCAGGAGATTGGTGTCTGACCACTGAGCTGGTTTTAGCATTAGATATGCTTTGTCAGGGCTACTCACCCTCAGATGATACAGATTTTTAAAAATAAAATCAGGTGACCCCAGCTTTTGGTATGAGAGGTCACATTCAGTTTGGGTCAGACATCCCTAACGTTGACAGGCAAATCCAACAAGATTTGTGTTGAGTTGTTTTCGCAGATGAATTTCAGCTGATCATTTATATTTTTCTCTCATGTGACAAAGCACTTCAGCCATTCACAGATTATCTTCAAGAAGAATTCAAGAGACTTTGCTTAGTGCAAACGCCAGCTCAAGCCAAATTCAGCTTGGAAACACTGAGCTACAGAAATCCCACGGTCATATAATATGTTCACACGAGTTGCCATCAGTGTGAATCTCAGCACGGACTCCATAAAACCCCATCAGACCATCTCTTTTCAATCTCCAATCCAGCCACGGCTCTTTGTATGATTAAAAGCACATACAAGAGCTTTGCATCTTGCAGATGTTGCCATAAATCACCGGTTCGCCCTGCCTCTGCAACTGGCTGCTTGACAAATGTTCCACAATAACTGCGGCCCCCACCCCACCCTTCCAGTAAAAGGGGAAAAAAAGAAAAGGGGTGAAAGAAAAGGGAAAAAAAAAGTCTGGAATTTCTACCCGACTGCTTGTAACTCTTTCAGGCCTATTGTAAACTCTCAGCCATGTCAGCACAGGTGGAAACCTGAGGGGTTGTAAAACGAAAAAGAAAAAAAGGCCGCCCACTCCAGGCTTTCTCTTTCCCAACAATGTCTTAAACTCCCTGCTGTCCTGACCAGCCCTCCACTGTGACTAATTCCACACAAATCTAAAGTGCTAAATCAGTCAGGCTGCCTAAGTGTCTGTGGACAGCAGTAACCGACACCCCCACGCCTGTAAAAGATGCAACCATAATGGGTGAGGCTGTGAATCACTGTGAGTCTCCAAGGCGCTGTCTATAGGCACTTTCAAAGACCCAAACATCACCCCAGTCCTGCTACTTTGAAGTTTTACACCGATGCATCTCAGAGCGAAAGCCAATTACGCATTCAACTGAGCAGATGTGACTGTCACCACTAATACTGATGGAATTAATATTAACATTCATTTGAAGTCATTTTGTAGTCACCTATCAAATAAGTAATGTAGCTTTGTTTTTATGTTGTTCTACAGAAACATTTGACCTTAGTTTAGCACTGCACTGCACTCAAGCAAAACAGTAGACCATAAAACAAAGGCTGAAGAAAATAAGCTTCACTACTTTTAAATTATGTATATTCATCCAACTTAAATGACGTAATTTCTGATAAAGTTGAGTCCATACTGTTATGTCTTTGTATTTCCAGACATCTTTTTAGGTTTGGGTGTTTTATGGTCAGGTTTTTTGACGGTAGGAGTGATGAGAGTGGAGATTTATGAGAGACACACTGGCAATAAACTGCCTGAAGCTGAGCTGCCGTCTCGCACCTGGGATATTTTGTGATTCTTTGTTTTAAGCTTGCAACATTACCAAAAATGACTTCATTAGGTGGAAATATTTAAAATGAAGGGATAATTGGGCAAAGAGTCACAGAAAAATTTAACACGAAGTATGTTTTGATGAGGAATCTACAGAACAACATCAGGATATCAGCTACAGGTAGAAAAACTACCTGGTCTTACAGTGTCAGTTACCTGAAAAATAATCCCAAACACATTGCCAATAAGGCGGTAATAGTTGTCTGTGTTAAGCATAAGCCTGGATGAGTCCAGGCTGGTGCAGTCTTGACCCCCAGGGTTTATTTTTTATAACCCACAGAAGGAAAAAAAATGAAGAAGGTGACCTTGTGAGTTTAAACTCCAGGTGGTTTCCGCTCATCCTGTCAACACTGTTCGACATTCAAGCCTTGTTGCATTCTTTCACTGTATGCAAAAAGAGCTGTGACATGGTGGCTGGTGGTTGCAGTTGCTGGCAGCCTGCAATTATCTTTTCATTTAGTTTGAGCCTGTTTGACCCCCTTTAACAGAGTCCTGGAAAGCCCTGCTAGAGTAGATGGGAAAAGAGATACGGTTAGGTCCATGAGTATTATGTCAGTGATGCAAATTTATTTCAAATGGTTGTAATTCTTTAATTGCAGAGGTGGAGAATCCCAGCTCCATAAAGTAAAAGTCCCGCTGTGTATTTGTTCCAACCTGTTCACTGAACCAGCCCATTTTGATAAGCACAACTCCTCATAGAATAGAATAGAATACACTGCGTTCCAAATTATTATGCAAATGATGTTTTTGTTTGATTTTCCAAAATACTTGATGCAAATGACGATC
>JAPQRP010000029.1:32366139-32383905 GCA_037367295.1 Apogon hyalosoma | reverse complement strand
CTCTGAACGTCCAAATGGGTCATATCTGATGACCATGAAAAGATGACAAACTGCATTTTACACTAATTATTTACATGGATCGATAGGATTAATGGTTCAGAAGTTATTAAATATTTTATATCAGTAGACGGTTTGGTCGCCAGTTGCTGTTTGGGTCTTTATGGGTTAAGTCTGTTGTGAACTAAGTGTCCCTTTTGCTAACATTAAGTGATTCTGGTATGAAGCTGAAGCCAAGGCTTGACATTTGACGCTCTAATGTGTGATTCTCCAGAGAGGGAATGTCTAAACTCCACTAGTGGAACCTCATGCAAGGTGTTTGTGTCTCTTTACACCTTTTGTAACTAAATGGCAACAGAGCTCGCCAATAGCTGTGTCAAAAACACAGCCGAATCCAGCTGTTAAGTGATGTTGTGTCTGGCTTCAAGTCAGTTATGATACACACCAGCTTGTATTCATTAGACCCATGTATCAGTCAGACCTTTTGCTGTTTCCAAGCATTTACTCTTCAGGTGTTCGAAAAGCGAACATCTATGAACAGTGAAGCCGATAAATCGTATATAGATGTCAGAGAATGTGAAAAAGTAGGAGAGTGATGACTGCTCATGTTCTTTGGATTCAATGGTTTCTTTGAAAACTGCTTGTGACCTAACACAGCATAACAGATGTCAATGACAGTGAGAGGTTTTCTGAGGCTAGGCTTTTAAACCAACGTTAACTCGCTGTTGCAAAGGTTACGTCCTTGTACGGCTCGAATGTTTTGTCATATGCGCTGTCTGCCTGTGGGTCATTTCTTAAGATTCAGCAGATGTAGCGCACATAGGCCGTGACTGTCGACATGTTGCATTCTCCAAAGGGTCGATTCAGCGAAGGTGATAAAATGAGTTTGTTTTGAGCTGACATGTCCTTTTTTTTTTTTTTTTTTTTTAATCAGAATTGCCTCGCCATCTGCACTCAGTGTGTTTCTGTTGTTGTGTCACATGTTGGATTAACTGAACACACACCTGTTAAATGTCTAGCTGTTTGTGTGTCAGGAATATGATACGCTGTTTATGGGCCAGGGACAAACATGAATAAACTCCTCATGACATTTTTCATTTAATGCATTTAGGTGAAACTAACATTCCATCAAATAGCATGAATCAGTCAGTCGAAAATTCTGTTCTTACTGTATTTAGCTGTTTGTTGCTGGTACATGGACAGGAGACCAATCACATTTTTTTTTTCATCTTACTGAAATGTTTTATGCTAAAATTACACTACCGCCTCAGTATAGCAAAATGGCACCTCTGCATTAAAGCTGTGTCAGCCAGAGCAAGGCCTCTGACTACCAACAGGATTACTTCACCACTCTGTCTAGTGATATACATGTATAATCCATTACTACACACTTATAGCAATTGTATTCAGTTGGAAGTGGCTGCTATGACCTTTTTATAGGAAATGAAAATAAGTGGAGGCGCAGAACAGCCAATATTGGATTCTGTTGTTAATTAATGTGTGTATTATCCGGCTGGATGAAGCCAGGGGGAGGAAGTTAATTGAATTATAGTCAGCGAGTTGGATAATGCACTGTTGTAATTGTTCGACTGTATAAGACAGTGTTCACATTAGGGAGACGAAAGGCAGGCCTGATTCGCTTCAAGAGAATAGCAAGAAATTACTTGTTTGGTTTTGGGGTGTGAGGCTTGAATGGGTTTCTAATTTAACCCTTGGGATGTGTAACTGTAAACATATGCGCTACAAAACCCTGCGTACAGTACAGACTCCTAATTGAATTATTACATTTTTGATGCATACAGGCATACAAAGATCCCAGCTTACAGAAATTTTAAATTACACTGATGTATTTGCAATAATATAAGGAAAATAATCCAAATCTAAATCTATATTTCACAATCAAGTGGTAACTAAATTCTGTACCCCAAAAAGAAACTGGCCCAGGGCAAAGTACTGCACATATTTTTTTCAATAAATTCAATATGTTCTTATTTGCCTTGAAGATGAGGGTTCAATGCATGCCACATTAATGGGCTGTCTTTGTTTTAAATATAGAAATCTATGTTAATAAGCATTAATATGAGAAATAATAAATGTGGAATAGGATTAGATTTCTTTGCTGTGCTGAGCCTTCTGCCAGGTTCAGACACTTGTACGCACACTCATGTCTTTCTATGGGCTGTGCTGCCATCTTGTGGTAATGAATCCCTAGAAAATAATGAATCTTCCAAGTTCTACCTTTTCTTCCAGGCAAAAAGATCATGCTTTGATACCATTCAGTAAAATTCTGTGACCAAACAAATGGCAAAACAAACCTTCTGTCTATTAGAGTATTCGTTTGTTTGCTTATTTATTTATTTCGAATATAACATTAAAACCAAACAACAAAAGGATTTATATAAAAAGAAACTCAAACATTCGAAAAGGAGCGGGATGTTTTAACTTATTTAAAATAAACTGTCCATTTCATGACAATAATACACATATAATAAATAAATATATACTATCCGTTTCATGACAGTAATACACAAGTCAAAATAAACAGTCCATTTCTTAGCAGTAATATACATATCAAAATTAAACCCTGTCCATTTCGTCATATTTACTCAACATTTTGGCACTAACATTTCAAGTCAGATGTAACTTTAGAGGCCTTTAGACATGTCGAGATATGAGTTAGATAAAGTTAAAACAGCAAGAGGCCTATAGTCGCCTCTCAAACAGCAGTGGACTCGTGGTGTCTTTCATAACAAGGATGAGTATAAGGCTTGGGTGTAGCACTCAGACCATTTTGGTGTTTTGAGGGGAAAATCTGCAAACTGAAAACACAAACGTCAAAGCTGGTCTTACATGTGAGTTTATTCACCCCTTGCAAGGAGGACCCCTCTCTAATGAAAGCACAAAGCTAAAGTGTAGGAGGAAAAGTGGTCAGGAGGGGCACAGGCAGCGAGTTTTCATACACAACAGACGTGATGCTCACAGAAATGAGGGCAAAGTTAAAGTCAGCTGACAAGTGGTCAAAACATCACGGAGCCATCGTGAGATAGACAGGAAACACTCAGGGTCCCTCTTCTATGAAAAAAGGAGGGAGAACCACAAGGTGTAAGATGGGGGGGACCACCGGTCACGTGGGTCAGTGCGAGACAAAACACTCCATGTTCTTCTACTGTACGATGGTCCAAGGGCGTACTGGAACATTAGATATGGAAAGGGTAGGACGTTCTGTGCCATGTGTCAGCGTGATCACTTAGAGGGAGGTTTAAAGTAAGAGGCACATGAGTTCGCCTAGTTAGACAGGAATTACACAAATGTCAGATATGAGTAGCCTAAGTGACCTGGGTTTGAGTTACATAAATAACATATCATTTTGTCACTACAGCCTCCACCCAAGCCAAAGCGTAGAACACTTTTCCAACATCTATTGTTTGTCATCAATGTATGTCTTTTACAAGCTTTATATCTCAGTGTTTTGGATGTTCTTTGTTTACAATCTGCTCTAGCGTTACCATTTATCGTACACTTTTGATTATAATAATAATAATGGTAGAAAATTGTGTGCAATCCAATTTTTTTTTTTTTTTTTTTTTTTTTTGAGGTCCTGCCCCAGGTGGAGGAGTTTAAGTATCTTGGGATCTTGTTCATGAGCGAGGGTAAGATGGGGGCAGGGTATCAACAGGCGGATCGGGGCGGCATCTGCTGAATGCTCTCCGAGTGCTTTTCTGGTTAAAGTTTTAAATTAATGGAATGTTAGTTGATAGTGAGTACAAGTCAGCTCATAAGGACACACTGACCTTATAGCGGGATGAAAATAATTTGTTATGTGTAATTTAGAGGATGTCTGACAACTTCTGAAGGGATTGGCATGTTTACTAAATGATCATTCAGATATAGATCAGACAAAGTGAATACTGTCAAATCTCTATAATTATAGTTATTAAACATCTAAGTGACAGAAAGGACTACAGTAGGCATCTACTTTAATATTATGGCCTTGAAGAATGTCCAAAACTCTTCTGGTTGTTGTAATGTAAGATAGTAGCACCAGTAGCCTACATAGCCTCACTGTGAACGTTTCCAAAACCAGTGGCCAATTAGCTGACGCTTTGATGACGTGTATCAATATGGGCGAAAAATAACAGCCCCCTGGTGCTCTACTAATGTTTATGACATTTACTGTTGATGTAAAGCACAGTAGGTTTGTTAGCAGTGATGGGAGAGGTTAGTGACCTGTTTGGTGAGTTCAGTTATTTTTACCTTTGATTTTGATGATATAGAAGAAAATGTGTTTAGTTCATGGTTCAGCTACATGACAAACTGTAAAGCAGTAAATGGGCCTTACAGCACCTTAAACTGTCACTTGTTTGATCTCAAAATGACAACGTTGGTGATGTTATATCTTATTAGGTAGCCTAAGATGTCAAAGGTCAGCACAGAGGTTTTCTGATTGTTATCTGATAATGGAACTACCAGTTTTCAGAAAATCCTATATTATAAAAGGGAAGTGGACTCCGTGTGTCTCGGGCATCACACAAAGTCCGGAAAGAGCTGAAAGCTGCAAGTTTGGCATACTAATGTCTATTTGGTCAAGGAAGAGACTAGCGAAAACGGCAAGTTGATAGGACCAAGATTTTGGGAGATATTAGTAATTTTGGAATGCAGTAGTGTCCCATTTGCCAATCACATTGTTATGCCCAGAATCATCACTGAAGTGTGTTACCTAGCAACAGATAAACAATAGGGCAACATTGCCATGGTGTCAAATTTCATGTCCAGAAACAGACATGCCAGCTGAGAGGTTATTCAACTGAGAATGCCAGTGGAATTTACCAAGAAAGTAAATGAACTGCATCAGACATAAGTTTACCATCTACCACATCTGCAACCCATGGTTCCCAACTGGTCAGCGTGCTAGTAGTCGTATATTCAGGTGATTGAGCCACCGCTTCCACTCAAACATAACTAGGATGACAATATTTTCAGTTCCAAAAGAAGAGGACACTTGGCTCCACCCAAGATACTTAAATTACACTCCTTGAGTCTAAACTGAAGTGATGGTCATTTAAGTAATGGTTCTGTGAAAAACAATGAAAATTGGACATTTTCGACAATTTATACTGTATTTGTTTTTCAAATACAAATACAGTATAAATACTGCGTGATAAGCAAGCTAATATTAGTAAGCATCTTATGTCAGAGGTTTTACTGATCAAATGAGCCCTATATTGTAAAACCATTTCAGTCCTAGTCCTTCGTCTGTACCTCTCTCTATTTCATAACTGTTCATATAAAAGTTGTCTCCTTTGTTATATTTGTCTGATACTGTATCATTGAAAATGCCATAGAGTGACATGTCAGGTTGCAGTTTGTCAGATCTAGCAACAGTAACTATGGGGGACAGGACTTAGTAGAGTCCTTTGTGGTCTCACATTTCCCTTAGCAACAACCACACAGCTGGGTTTACACTGACCAGCCTTCACAACCCAGAGGAGCTGCAGATACAGACAGATTTCAAAGACCAAAAACTATTGTATAACCCATACTAAATAAACATGGATATATTGTAAATACACTACATTAATTTACACCTTGCAAAAAAATTTATCATTTTAAACAGATGAGAAAAAAAAGACTCATAAGGTTAAATAGAATTTATTTTCCAAATGTTGTTTACAGTATTGAAAATGTAAATTATAAATTTCACCTCTTAGCCCAGGCGACTAATGCATCTTTTAGAAAACAAAACAAAAAAAATAAAAAGGTACTCCCTCTATGTACATTCATTCACATTTGACAACAAGCAAAGATATTACATTTGTTTACTGTACATATAAACATATGCTACAGGGGCCACAACAATGTAAGCACATATTTCTTTACACTGTTACATACAAAACCTGTGAGTTATTGTAGATGCTGACCTACGCTGTACTGAGATGATCTTTACTGTACAGTAAATGTATGTCACATATGAAGAGGGGAAAGTCAATGTATTTGAGCAGTAAATTCAATATTTAGAATATTCTGATTATTAGGCAGTAAAATATGAAAAACTACAATTACGTACAGTATGCGTATCATGTGTAAACACAGTCCGACAGTCTACGAACTTGAGAGACTTCGTCAAACAGAAAATAAATCATCCACTTACACTTTGACATATCCCATCATGTTTCAAACCTGTAACAAACGCCACAACCATTTGCCACCAAATATACTGTACTTACGGAAGACTAAAAAGTGATAACATTCTCATCTTTCTCATTTAAAGTCTGACTAACTACGTCTTGGTTCTTTCGTTTTAATCCACAAGCATCAAAGACACAAAATAACATGAAAGAAGTAATAGTCCTAAACTTCACATGTCACAATTTCAGTACAAATTAAGAGCTCTGACAGGCACGTGCTGCAGTGTCTACATCTTTAACTTATCTGGAGTGAAAGCAAGAGCCTCTCTGGTCATGTCAGCAATGGCCTCTTCGTGGAGCTTTGCATACATGTAACAGCAGAGAGAATCGGGGCAAATATATTATTAGCAAATGCTTTAAAGTCCAGTTGTCAGAGCTGGCCCTTATAATTTGGCGTGTAATATTTGTAATTCCCATCTTTCGTGTATATTAATTTACATTTACCCTAAAATCCATCAGTGCTGTTACTGCCTCAAAGACCTTGGCCTTAACTTTTACATTTAAATATGTATAAAAACCTTATTGTTAAAAGTCTACATAATGATTTTCTTCTTCTTTTGGTGCTACATGGAAATGAGTGTGCAGTATGTACAAGCAAAAAAAAGTGATGTCAGCACTTTGGTGTAGGCTTTTGGATCCAAGAGTAGTTTTAGTTTTTCCATGCGTCATTTCAAAATCAGGTGGTGAAAAGTCAAAGGTGAATATCAATAACAGTGGCTGACAACTGCCATTGTTCGGTTTCCTTTTCATTTAGCAGACTGTGCTCTTGCTCCTCAGGTCCCACTGATACATGACATTCTTGACAGTCTTTGACAAAAACAAATGAACTTCAGCAAGTTGACTGACGCAAACTAATCAAATTCACTTCCTTTTACCCAAAACTCCATACTTTTCTACAAATGTTCTTTTTGACATCAGGCACTTAAAATGATAAATGCCAACAGCGGCTCAATCTGACAGTCAGTAAGGCCATGGCGCATGTTTGTTTGAACAACATAAATATGTGAATAAAAAAAAGTGGTCAACAAATATAAAATGTTCATTCCTAAATTTACTAGGATTGAACAGCAGTGTTTTGTGATAAAGATGACTCCCATGAACATGAAGCGCATAATATAATGGTCTATGACAGCATGGCTTACTGTTATTTCAGTGAAAAAACAAAACAAAAAAAAAAACCAACAATGCTGACTTTCAATGTGACCTAGAACCAAATTTTCTTCTTATCACATATGAACATGGAATGTTCAAATTACAGTGAAATGAAAGTTTGACCCCTTTCAAGATTTAAACAAAACTTAACAGAAACACCACATTACAGTGAAAATCTCCCACAAGCCAAATGCCTGTATAGTGACATATACGTGTGGAACTTGTGGGGAGGGGATGGATGTAAACACAAGATGCTCTCCTGCGACTGCATGTTACTGCCTCCAGTCTAGAAAGCCAAAACACACAAACCCTCAAAACTACACAGCAATAACGACTACGTGGCTATATTTGCACACCACCCATGAAAATATAATGAGAAAAATAAGGGTGAAAACACTAGAGTCACAAGACGGGCCCTAAGTTTTTTTTTTTTAACCCCCTTGGTGTGGCTCATGTCACAAAGACAACACTGGCCTCTCCATTCTGTGCTTTTTTTAAGTTTCAGTTTTGCTCCTCAGTAAACAGAGCAGCCTTTGTATTGCTCATTTGTCATTATGAATTTGGTCAATAGCTAGGCTGGCCCTTAGGGGATTTTTCAGCGACTGTGCGTGTGATTGTCTAAAGACGTCCTTACTGTAGACAATCAGATTAGTGTTCAAGCTACCAGCCTGTCACGCAGGTGGATGTTCCGTGTCAGCTGTGAATCTGCTGACACCACACCTCTATTTTACAGTGACTTTGATTTAACAATCTATTGATATGAAGTCAATATCCTAGATGATCATCGACTGAAGCAGAATTATCCAAGTTTGATTTAGCCATGTGGTCTTCCCATTATAGCAGGACTTGGATTCGACATCACACGTGCCCATATACTACAACAGAATTGAGCTACTCCTTGTTAAAACAAGGTGTGGCAGCAAATAACAGAGAAGATTGTGGTCCATTCAGTCTATGGAGAATATCATGTAGAGGACCTGTATGCACTGAACCGGTTAGACTCTTGGTCTGGCTCTTCCCTACAAAGACCTCTAGAGGGTGCTATGCAGTCATCATGTGAGGTGCAGAGCAGAGGTGGAAGGGAGGAAGGGCAAAAGGAAGAGAAAACAGAAGGGGGTAGGGATTTCTATTTAGGTAAGTTCAGAGCAGCCACCTCCGGTTTCATCTTGAAGTACTGGTTAAAGCGCAGCACTGCATATCTGGGAGTAAAGACACATGGAAGAGAGCAGCATGAGCAATATGTACCGTACTGTAACAAGTTATCAAGGTGATTACAAGTGCAAAAAGAACCGCCTGTTTAAGCACTGTACACTCAGCATTTGACTACCTGACATGATGTTCTTACGCATGTACTTAGATGACTAAAATCAGCTTGGGAGAGCAAAATTTAAGGGAAAAGTAAGGGCGACATACCCCAAGAAGTCAAAGTCGATGGTGGAGAACTTGGCCTGAATCAGAGCCCAGAGACCCCAGAAGAAATGAGACGCCTACGCGGATGGGAGAGAAAGAACAACAAAGAGATACAAAGGATTAACGTGTACTCAAGAATGTCATTTCTATTCACTCAACACAGGTCACTTAAGCATGTCCAAAGCCAGCAGAAACCCTATGGCAACAACAACAAATAGCTGACACAAAAACACAATTGCTTCACTTGCCCATCCTCCCAGCTGCCCTCTTTTTCTCTTGACAGTAAACAAAGTAGGCTCAGGGGAGAGTGCCAAACCTCACAGTGGTTACCCATTGTCATCAAGTGCACCTCCCATATGTTGGCCGCATCAGCAAACACATCACAAACATCTTTCCGAACGTGTTCAGTGTAAACAGTGTAGTTATAGCCCACATCAACATATCTTTTATTTAACCCTTACTGCACGATAATTCTTCTTTGGTGATCAAACACCTGGCAGCAGGGCTGGAAAATCCACAAACAACAGGCCCCTGGGCATTTACTGTCTTCTGAATTTTATGACTATATAATCCTTTCAATTATTACCTCAATGTATAAATAGAAGGCAGTTCTAAGCCTGCTCATGAGTCTTCTGCTGCTCACTTTGAATTTTTATTTTCCATTTGTTTACTCATCTTTTGACAATTAAGCAGCAATGAGAAGCATATGAGCATATGAGTGGCATATGAAACATGTGGTAACAGCAACCATATGCCATCACTACACTCTAATCTGGTATTAATATTATACATAAGGCAAGTGCTTAACTACAGTCACTCTATACACCATCTCAGTAACCCAAATGAAAAATGTTGATGGCGAGACAAAGAACCTTACCAGGGCAAAACGGTTGACTTGGACATAAAGAACCTCCACCTCTCTGTCAGTCACTTCACTGCCCTGGCCTTTGTGCTCCTTATACGCCTCCAGGTAGGAGCGAAGCCACTGCAGCTGAAAGGCCCGCCCTGGGTACTGACTATAATCCACCTCATTCAGGCCTGTAACGTGACAAGTTAAAGATATAAATATACAGGGTGTCCCAAAAAATGTGACATCATTTCATCACAATAATTTGTTTAAGATTTGTTTGCTCTCTTTGCTGAAAAAAAAAAAAAAAATTATTGTTGTGCTTTCAGGAATAGACATGCGGTTTATTGCAACAGAAAAGGCGTTCTGTGTATTGAAGTGCACTCAAACTCAGTCAAATGTGAACGCGCAACGTGGATTTGTTAGAAAATTTCATAAACAAGTGCCAACAGGAAAGCAGATTTGGACGTGGCATAAGGAGTTTCAAGAGGAAGGCTGTTTGTGTCGGAAAAAAGGAACTCCACTACCGACTGGATGTGTGCCGCGTCACAAGCGGCGCACACATTGTACATTTGTAATAACTTTGGAACATTATAAAATTACCATCCCCCAGAATTTTTCGTTTGAAATTTGTAGAATAAAACATTTTATGTCCAAAATAAATCCTAATAAGTATAATTTCTCCTGGCCACGTAGTCACTGATATGGACATCTCAAATGATGTCAAGTTTTTTGGGACACTCTGTATGCACTTGTATTTCGTGTGCGAAAAACTGCAAAAAATACTCATTTGTGCAAATCTATTTAAGTGTAATACTAAGCAGTATACAATGTTATACCTACCAGCAAACTCATTGAAGTGGTTCCCAATGTCGTAGGCTTGGTAATTGTACCCAGCATACTCGTAGTCAATGAACTTTACATTGCCTGGAAAGAGAAGGGACATCATTTAGACAGAGACATGGGAAGAGGACAAAAATGATTATGTTGTGTTTTCCCTTTTGATAAGTGAAAATGTCAAGGCCTTTCATTTCATACTGCAACTGTCTTGCTGTTTGACTGAACAGACTGGCTAGGTAGCTGATTCTGGGGGCAAAGAGTAAGAGTTTGCATTTTGAGAGAAAGTTCAGAATTCAGCAGAGAAAAGAGAAATTAAAAAGGATGAATCCAACAGAAGTAGACAATTCTCTGACAATAAAAGCCGACTGGCACTTGCTTTACATGCAAAAAAGGTGTTAAGTGACAACTAGGGAAATGCATTAAGCTTTAGAGATCAGTCGACATATATAACTGTTAGGTAAATGAGAGGAAGTCAAAGCTACTGTGGTGTCTTTGCTACCGCAGACAATGACAGGGAGAGCATTTTCTGTTGTTGCACATCTTTATAGGGGGTTAGAAGTCAACATCCACAGATAATCTTTGTAAGTAGATAGAATGTAATGATCAGCCTTTTTCCAGGATACTGAAAAATAGGCAGCCAGGATAATTAGCTCCAACAAAAAATGTGCAAAGCATGATGCAACAGCTGGAACACATAAAAATTCAGATGAAACAGTGCAGCTCAATTTCCAGGAAATGTGTGTTTCAGACATGCAGATAATGAAAGGAAAAAACAACCCAGTCATGTTTTGAAGAGATGGGGGAAAAAGGAGGGGAAAGAGGCATAAAGGATGAAAGAGTGAAACACAGTGGTTTGCAGAGGTGGGTATTCAAAGCAGTTACACAGAAACACACTGTTTGGTGCTCTCCTGCTATTTGTGATGTCTCAGTGGCTTATTGACTTACTGCAAACAATGAAATTGATGGTGGAAGAGATACTACAGACTAAGTGGGATGACAGCTTTTAGATACGCACCGGAACTTGCACACACAATTTGTTTTTTATAGTCTTGCAATGTTTAACAGTTGCAGAAATGTGTGTATCAACAGAGATATAGGCTGTATATTGAAATACAGTATTTACTTTGGAGTTTCCAAAGCATTTGTATTTAATTTACTGCTCGAACAAAACTGGTTCTGTTGCTTCCCACATGCTCTGTACTGCTGAAAGATTAAGGCTGAATGTAACTTGGAATCTACTGTTAAAAGAAAATGGAGAGAGGACAAACATTGTGTTGCTGTCAAGTGGGCATTTGTAGCCCACAAAGTATGTGACCAGTCTACATGTTCATGAAGACAATAATCACAAAATACAAACCCTTACTTTTTCAAGCCCTGATTGTTTAATAGATATTGAGGCTTAAAATTCAATTGTCTCCTCAGTTTTTGTTTTGTCTGTTTGGCTTTAGTTACATTATTTGACCTAATGTATGAAACATTAGTTTTTGAGGTGGTGCTGGACTACAAAGAAAGACACTTTGAGGTGGGTTACCAGCCGGCGTGTAGGTCCTAGCGGGACACAACTGAACACCTCCAGGCAGTGGCTATAGCCCCCCTGTGCAGCAGATGAAAAGGTTGGGGCAAACACATCTTTCACACATGCTCACTCTCTCACTGACATAATGTGTTTTATCCATTTTTGTTCTCACGCACAGTGTCGAAACATCAGGGACTGCGGCCAGATTGTCATTCCTTTCTTTTTAACCTCACATATGCAACCGCACTTCCCCTTTTCACAACACTCCCCTCTAGTCTTCAATTCTCATTGGTCCATTGTGAACCCAATAGCGTGACACCTCTGCTGCTTCTACAAATGACAGAATCTTTAAGAGACATCCTGTTGGCTGCTGAGCTGCAGATTTTGTGGCCCTTGGGCCTGAACAAAGTGTGTGCAAATCTTTTTTTCCAGACATCCGAGTTAAATGAAAGAGGCAGGGAAAAAACACGAGCCTCTGATGGGGGCCCAGAGACACAGTTAAGACAGACATAGCACCAACAAAAAGGCATTTCACACTTTAACGTGTCTTAGGAAAAAAATGCAGTAAAACTATGTGCATTTCCACCACTTCTGTTTCACTGTTTTGTCACCACAGAAGGAGGTGGCTTCTCTGCTTTCACATTTGACAGGCAAGTGGTTTTGCCAGCACAGGACTTTCAGATTCACAGTTCCTTAACCTCAACAAAAACTGAATATCAGAGTAAAAAGGGGACTTTTTACTAAAGCTGTGGTTTAGACAGCTTAAGGGGGGCGTGGTCAGAATGTTGTGATTATGGGTTGAAGCTGAATATGCTCAACTCCTCGGTAGATGTAGTCAAGTACTAAATACATTAAGAAATATGTGGTCACACCACTAGAGGATTATTTTTTGTACTTAATACATACTCAATACAGTAGTACATTTACCTCCTGAAATGTGAAACATAATTCTTAATTTGCATGAATGTCAAGTACAGACATGACTATTCTGCACACAAGATCTAGATTATACATTAACTTACATAAGCTCTAGTGACAAATATGTTTTACTGATAAATCAATAAGCACTTATTTGAAACGCAGGACTGCCATTCCAATTTCTGTAGTTCATATCAACTTCTACAAAAACTACCTAAAAATACTTGTTACTATCTAGAATATCCTTTTGTGTATGCTTAAATGTAAATGTATCTTTCAGCTTAAAGACATGGTAGGCTATATTTCCTAACCAGCGGCCTAAACATTGGCTTGGAAATGGAAAACTTCTAAGTAACGAAGAGTTCAAAGAAGTGGATTTGCATTCAATTAATTTGCATCTTACAGCAGGTTCAAGCTAAAACCATTTTTGTTATGACCAACATCACAATCAGTCTAGTAATAAAATAGGAACGGGACAACTGGTGCCTGAGCAGCACAGGAGAGGGATAGGTATAGGTAAGTGGCCCCTACTGATGCCATGAACTCATCCCGTTTAGCCTGAGTAGTGGACAGACTACCCGAGGGCCCTCAGAGCCGACTGCATGTGAGGTTTGTCTCTCTCCATTGCCTCCCCAGGGCAGGGTGGCGCAGGGCAGCCACAGCCTCAGCTGTCATTCCTAGGGGAGAAAGGCTAGACACAAGGAGCTGTGAGAAGGGCCCCACCCCTCGTCGCAAATGGACGAGGAGGCTAACAGCTCTTTCAAACCCCAACCCACCTCCCACATACATAAAAACTCTACCCACCATTCTTCTGTACAGTGACAATGACTGTTACTAAAAACAAGAAAGTCACTTAGTCCAAATGTTGGTCTAATACATTTGCCTGAGGAGGGTTTTCTCAAAGTCACACCCGAAAGAACAGCAAAATTGTTAACGCCCCCAAAAAACATGTGTTCTCAGTAAAACTGAAACTTGATATGCTGGATGATGTAATGAAATTGCTGGTTCAGGCTGATAACATAGATTTCTTTATGCATTGAGCTCAGAATTAGAACAACAGATCAGACAAAATGTAAGAATAAAGAACAGAACCAAATTTGGTAAAGGTTTCATTTTCAGTAGATTTCCAAGACAAGAGTTAACTTTACTGTATGTCTCCACCCAGGATTTATAATTTAGACATGAAAAACGGAAACCTGGGGTAGAAAGAAATTTATTTGATTTGGTCAGTAAGAGGCAGCTTACAACTGAAATTGTTGTTAAATGCGTCTTGCTTTGCCATAGTATTATCTGTTCCAACTGTTCTAATTCTAAAGCTGTGGTCCAATGCAAACAACTGACAATGAGTGAAGCATGTGACTAGGGGCGGATCAAGTCCTACCTGACAGAAGGCACCAGCGCATTTCAATCTACAACACAGCAGTCACACAGTAATGTCTAGAACTTTACTTTTGCCGTTAATACTCACCTGCGTCCTGGTTGTAAATGATGTTCTTGCAGAGCAGATCATTGTGGCAGAGAACAACGGGGGAACCCAGCATCGACAAGCTCTGCTGGAGCCACACCAGCTCCTCTCGGAGGCACTGTGGGCTTGGAACCTCCGTGGTCAACCTGGAGGAGGCACAGAGTCAGAGAGGATGAGTGTGTTGAGAAGAGGTAGGAGGATAAGCAGTCTTGACAGAAATACAGAAGGCAGAGAACCTGATAGCAGTTTGAAAATAAGAGTGAGGATGGAAATGCAAACAAAAATAGGGAGCACAAATGTGAATCAAATACAACTGCACTAATAACTCCAGAATAAAGGAATGACAGGATGTGGCTAAAGACTAATTTATATGAAAAAAGAGTTTACAGCAAACAAGGTACTAGGTGTTCATGGAAAACCAGCCGATAAAGTCAATGTTTGTTTTGGATTAATTTCAAGAGTGAGTAATATGAAGGTGATTATTACTATCAACACAATGTTCAAACGCTCAAAGCTAATGATGCCAATAACACAAAGCATGTTTGTAAATGATAATAATCATAACCTGCTTTCCTTCTGATATAGCACACATGCCTTCCTTCAGGACAGTAAAGTCATTAACTAATATTCAGAAAAGGAATCAATGTCAGGGAACAATTGACAATACTCTTATTTTACTCTCAAATTCAGCTTACACTGACTGCTGTTTTACTGGAGGCCCATTCCCCTCACCCAGGAAGTTAGAGTGAGCATTAACCAACTTTTTTTTACAGGTTATTTTATTATTCAAAGAAACAAACCTAAGAGAAGGGTTGTAATGATGTCATGGTGTTACGATTAATCGGAATTTTAAATGTCACTGTTAATTAGTCGTCAAGGCCTCCAAAAACCGTCTCATAAAGTACAGTAGATTCAAAGCAGAACCAAAGACATACCAGTGTGCACTTCCTGCACAGAACAAAAGCAACGTTACAGAAGTACTGCATTCAACGCTCCACCAGTGAAAATGACAGAGAAGGAACAAGCTTCTCCTGCAGAAATTCAGACAATTCAGAAAAATGTCATGTATTTCTGAATTGTCTTGACCGTAAATATATTTTCAATGTGGGCTCACTTTCGTTTCTATAGAGTTTGCGTTTGTTACCGTCATGTACACAGCTTCCATTCAGGCTACCACTGTCCTACCCATTCACAACAATCTGGCTGCATAGCTTTGGTAGAAAAAGGCCGTTCTTCTCCAGCAGCTCAGACTATCAGACAAGCTTCGGGAGGGTGAACTTGTGAATTGATGCAACAAACACGCTCTGTTTGATCACAAGGCAAATGGCATAAGATAGTCTGATGCTTCACAACAGCAGGAGACACAGAGGAATTAGTAATGCACGTTAAGTTTCACTTTCACTTTTGTGGGGGTGTGCAAACGAGAAACCGTGATTAATTCTCTGACGATAATCGTAGCACCAAAATCTCGAATTGTTACACCCCTAACTAAGAGTGCTGTGTTATTTTTCAGGAGTGCTGTCACACCTGCTGACTTGCATTTAAAAAATGTCCACTTGCTATACATCCTCAGGCATGGGGTGACAAGTAACCTGATAATGAATATGCTTGTGCTTTGTTGTTACACACATGGCTCTTAAGATCATCAACAACTCATTGATAAGAGGGGTAAGGGTTACAGATACAAACGGAGAGAAAGGAAATAAACAGAGGTAATCCATGTGTTTCCACATACTGCTTACACAGCTTGTAAGAGTATTTGTCTAATATTATCACTATGAAGATCCAAACAGATATGATTGGTATATTTAAGTCTCAATTTGTTTCTGGATTTGAAATCTGTGACAATGAAGCAGTGGTCAGACAACTCTTCCACCACAGTATATACTGTGGGTGACTGTACAAACATTAACCTGGAGTGCCCCCCCCACACACACACACACTCGCACGCACACACACAAGGGGGCGCCAGAGATCTCAGGGAGGCAGGAGGCTTTGCATTGAGGTTACAAGTTGTGAAAAATATATTCGTGCATGTTAAAGAAAATATACTTATACACTCAATACGATAATCAAAAGTCTGTATGAACCCACTCAAAACATATTTTGACCGCATTTAAAAATATCAAGCTATTTAGTAGCCCCGCCCTCTTGACCTCTGAAACTTTGTGACCCCCACAGTCAGAGCAACAGTCTGGTCAAGTCAGGCAGCTTATTCATCTGAGCTGTTTTTTTTCCTGTTGTCAGTGTACCCTCATACATATAAAATGCCATGTCTGAGAAATGTAAAAATGCAGATGAATCATTTGTATAAAAAAAAATTTAAAGTAAGTCATTATTTCGAGAGTTACCCTAACTTTGGTTTTACTGAAGGACAGGACAGTTTCAGCACAGGATTGGGGGGAGGGGAGGTGGGACTGGCTTGTCTTGGACATAAGCAGGAGGGGGGGCTCCAAGGAAAAGATTAGGAACCACTGCTGTAAAGGACAGGGTTTTTCCTTCCATTATAAGGCTTAGGTGCAGCATCTTAGCCATATTAATGTAAACTCAATGTGAACAGCATCACAACTCACAACATTATTTTTCCTAGTGCTTACAGCTGGTCCTCAGCAGAGGCTTTGCTTTTGTAACATTTGTGGGTTTGTTTGTTGTTATTCTTTTTTTATCTGATCATCTCACCTTATGTTTCTTTCAGGGTCTTTAAAGTACTTGGGGATGAGAGCAAAGTACTTCCCCATCTTTAGCCACAGGTCAGACTGGGGCACCCAGCCATTGTGGGCATGGATGGCATGGTACTTGGCCAGCTGCCGGGCAATTAGCCTGCAAATCAACAGACAGACAAAGTCAGGATTTTAAACTGAGGAATAAGGAATTTAACTGTTTGATTGATCACCACATATTCTTAAAAAAATAAAGGTGACATAATGTTTCCATAACAAACTATGGTTCACCTGAAAACAGGCTGACTGCAGATGTGTTCGGGCTCCAGGGCAGTTCCTTGCAGAAATTCATAACAGAGGCCATTGTTGAAGGTGCAGTAGAGGCGAGGGGCGCATCGGTGTGCATGTAGTACCCTGAAACTTTTCACTTCATTTTCCCTGTCAACCAACAGTTCTGTTTTGTTGCCATAAATACGGACCAGAACTACATCCTGCATGACCGCACCAACATAGCATCCAAGTAGCTTGTTGGTTATACCATCTGTGAAGAACTGCAAAGAAAAAAAAAAAAACAGAGAAGAAGGGTCAACAGGTGATTAAGAAAAAAAGCAAAACCTGTTCAACAGTCTGGCTTTAAGCCTTACAATTGGTCGACAGTTTGACCATTTTCCACTGCAAACTCTTCAAATTCCTCGCCTGAAATCCTACATTGTTTCTGAGGATTACATAAGTTTAAGGGGGTGTCAGGATTTAGCAAAAGACAAAGGAACGGGGGG
>JAPQRP010000029.1:32341405-32364164 GCA_037367295.1 Apogon hyalosoma | reverse complement strand
TCTTATCTTATCTTATCTTATCTTACCTTACCTTACCTTACCTTACCTTACCTTACCTTACCTTACCTTACCTTACCCTTACCCTTATCTCATCTGTTGTTTTCTCCTATTTTTTTTCTTGTTGCTTTGGTTTATTTCATGTTCTCTTGTCATATCACATACAACCTTAACGTGTTTCATCTTTTCCTGCCATTTTTTTTTCTCATCTTATGTTTATCTTATCTCTAGTTTTATTTGTATTTTGTGGTCTTACTTTGACTATAGACTTTTCTTATGTTGTTTTGCTATGTTATGTCTATATTTTCTTATAGCCTTGTCTTATATTATTTTGCTTAATCTAATCTAACACATTTTACAAATGTTGACTCGGAAACAAGGATGAACTGTTTAGATTTTAGTCACTAATTCAGTTGATTAAGTTTGCTAAAGTCTGTTTCCATTAACTGAGAGATCTGAAGGAAAGGTTTATGATCCAAACTAAGTGGATCCATCTGATTGAACTGACAGCTATTGTTTTATTCATTCCAACTAATTTCTTTATCACCGTCTTCTTTATTACATTACTATTTTTTGTTTGCACTTTAATCTTTACATTAACCTGCTCTAAAATATAACAGATCTAAAATATAACTATTATTCAGCCAATGTTTCAGTTTGTGATTGGGGTTGATTGCTTGGGCTCTTTCATTATATTTCTATTTCTGTGCAAAGTAAATGAAACGTGCTGTCGCCGTAAAACAGTGTGAATGATCTTCTCATCATAGGGATCACGATGATGACGTGTCTGTCGCTGAAGCCTGCAAAAAGCTCAACGAAGTTAGTGGACTTCGAGGAATGGGCAGGTAGAAGAAACTATTACAACATCAGTTTTTGTAAAATGCATTATTACCCCCCCCCAAAAAAAAAAGGGGAGGCAAGGGGTATTGTTTTTGGTTCGGTTTGTTTCTTTGTTAACACTCTAGCCGCAAAACTATTGTTTGAATTCATACCAAATTGGGTTTATAAATTGCCAGTGATCCAGAATAGATCTGATTACATTTTAGGAACAGTAGGTCAAAGTTCAAATTTTTTTATGAATTTTTAAAATCCTTTTTTCCCCCCATTTTCTTATAATGTGCAGAATTTCAAATGTCTGTTGCAGCAAAACTACCAGTTGAATTCATACCAAATTGAGTTTATAGATTGCCAGTGACGTTGAATAGATGTGAGTACATTTTGGGAAAGGTTGGTTGAAGTTCAAATTTATTATGAATTTTTTAATTCTTGTGTTTTATTTTTGTCAATTTACTTGTAATGACATTTCAAATGTCTATAAAAACATCAATTTTGTTTCAATTTACTTCAAACTTGGCACATATATAGAAACAATTGATATACTGACATCAGTACATGCATCGACATGATGAGCTGGATCGATGCCAAAATAAGCTACAACAAATGCGAGGGGCGGAGTTTGTTGTACCTGGAACCAGTTGTTTGTTAATTTACTCACTCAGTTGGCACTGTGTCATTAAAGATGACTCCTTCAGCTTGTCAATCACTGTTCCACTTCTATCTAAATTCTACCAGAAGCTGTGTTTAAAGAATAAAGATGCCTGGTTTTACAGAATCATTTGATACATGTCCTTTCACCTTAATGAAAACCTGACATACAGGAAAGCCCGGCACTAATAAAACTGTGTACACAGAGAACACAGACAACTGAGTCGGGTCATGAAGACTCCACTAAAGAGCAGACATGTCTAATGAAAAGCTGAGAATGTCAGTCGTAGCAAAGAGATAAAAGTGTTTTGTGCTGGGAAATGTGCTGCTCCCTTTTAGAGTAAATCATCAGAGATTAGACAGAATGTGTCTCTTTCAATTATGAGCAGAAGGAGATCCTGCTAAAGCAAACCTTTATTTCCTCACATTATTTGTTTTTCTCTTGCCAGATATTTTAAGCAGATAGCAAAATCAGTGCGCTCCAACGGATCGGCATCATCAGGTTCTGAGGAAAATGCTGATGACTTCCTCGGATGCATCAACATCTCTTTGAGCGTGAGTTGTCAGAGTAAAAAAACAAATGTCCACAGCTACTGTAATGAATCAAATACTCCAATAAATCCAATCCCAGAAGGGTAGAGTGAGTTACAAAACAGTTCCCTGTCAGGATAGAATAGAATAGAATAGATGTTTACTGTCACTGTCACAAGAACAATGAAAATCAGTTTAGCAGCTCTGTTCTGTTTAGCAGCGAAAACTCCTAGAGCCGCTTCTACTAAGATCCCAATTTGCATGTACTAATTTGCGTGCACAGTCTAGAATTTCGCATGTGGGGTTGAACCGTGGTTTGCGGGTGATTTACTTAGAGTGAACGCGCAAATGACAACAGGTGCAAAGTCTTGGAGGCCGCCCTATTTAAATAAAGATTTTGCATGTGCTACTGGTTGCCATCATGGAGACATTATGCTGGAAATGTGCTGTGGGATCCGCCAGCACTAATGGTAACAGTGGCTGGAATGATCCAGATGAAGGGAAGTGTAACGTTAGGGGAGTTTTGTCATAGAAGGTGTTGTATGACTTCTCCTCGTGACTGGATTTAAATCATCCCCTAGTTCATCTAGAAGCCCTAAAATGGAATTAATGGGCAGCAGAGTTTTAGAGGCGGGGCGGAGGGGGGGATGTGCATAATTTTGACACACTGTAGCCTAATGTCGGTGTATATTTTTAATCACAATCATCAGATCAAGTGGAAAATTAGCCTTTACAAGAGTCCCGTAAAGTGTGTGTGTGTGTGTGTGTGTGTGTGTGTGTGGGGGGGGGGGTATACGTCTCAATTATTTTTCCTTCCGTCATTCCAAAAATGTTCACACAATGGTGAAAAATGTGTTCTCTGTGTCTTCTTGCGACAATAACCGAAACCATGCGTGCGCAGTTACACAAAGCGTTTGCCCCTCCCTTTGTTCAATATAGACACAGTTTCTATGAGCACAATTCCTTTCGGGTTTGATAAATCACTTTGCGTGTACTAAATTAATATATTTACATTTACACGCAAACCTTTAGTAGAGCCAACCCTTAGTGCAAAAAAGACTATAAAATATAACACAAAATACTGATAATGTAGGCATGTGCAAACAGCTACAGGATAAAATATTAAATATACGTATGCTACTAAAGTACGACAAAAACTACTGAGATATACAAAAGCTAACGCTAAACTACAGATGAGAAATATGTACGACAAATACGGATATATACAGGCAGTATAGGATATATACAGGTGAGATTAGGAAAACAAGGCGCATGTGTTGTGGCTTTTGCAGTGTATTTAACCTGGACAATTTCCTTTTTGCAGGAGATTCCAGTGACCGGCTACGACACCTGGTTTAAACTGGAGCCACGGTCGAGCGCATCCAAGGTTCAGGGTGAATGTCACCTGATACTGAAGCTCTTCACCAGCCAGGTGAGAAGTCCCTAACAGGCCTCATTATAAACCCCTCCACTTCACCGCGTAGGAAAAGAACGATCACCACTTTTAATGATCCTTTTTTTTCTTCAGAGAGACACAACTTTGTCCAAGAAAGACTCAAATGTCTCCATTCACAAGAAGCTGCTGAGTCAAATTGTGGAATATGAGCACGCTCATGTTAAGGTATGGTTCCTCTGAAGACTAATTAGAATTAATGAGCCTCATGCAAGAAAACATATACCACAGGTGTCAAACATATGGCCCGTGGGCCTAAACTGGCTCGCCAAAGGGTCCAGTTCTGCCGGGATGAATTTTTGAAATGTAAAAATTATACTGAAGGGGTGTTAAAATTTTACCAGTTCATATTCCACATTCAGACCAATATGAGCTAAAGTGGGTCAAACCAGTAAAATACTATCGTAATAACCTATAAATAATGACAACTCCAAATTTTTCTCTTTTGTTTTAGTGTAAAAAAGTAAAAATCCATAAAAATCTTTACATTTACAAACTATCCACTCATCCAAAATATGAACAACCTAAAATTTCTTGAGAGAAGTAAGAACAATGTAACAATATTCTGTTTATTATAAAATATTTTGGGTATTTGTAGATCCACTGTGATCTGTAAGTTGTGATGCACATGTGTAAAATTGTACTTGTTTTTCTTAAGAAATTTCAGGTTGTTCACACTTTTAGGGAAATTTTGTAGATGTAAACGTTTAAATAATGTAATTTAACTTTTTTCACAGTCATCATTTCACTGGTCTGGCCCACTGAACTAAAATGAGTTTTATACCCCTGCCATTTACCAACAAATTTTCTCTTATTTTTGTTAGTATCCTGCATATTCTATTATTGTTCGTACCCATAGATTTGTATGATTCACCAGTATTTTCTTGTTTTTGTTCTTACTCCAGATAAGATAAAATTTCATGCGTTTTCAAGTGCATTTTACCAAAATAAATAGAAAAACAACACAGCTCAGGGAGTATTTGTTCAATGTATGGATGCACAGAAACACATAATACAACTTAATTCAGATTGTTTTAAAGTATTTTATAGAACTTTTCAACATTTAGCAAATATAACACTTACACCCCCCCAATTCTGGTACATTTAAGGAAATAAATAAACAAACAGGTCAATCACAATGTAAACAACTGAGATGTATTTATATTATTTTATGTTTTGGAAGAATTTCCTTGATGAATTATTCAGTTTAGGGTTGAAATATATCATTGCTGTCAAGTGGAGCTTCTGACTGGACACCTTTTGTATTGTTTGCACACGGCACAGCATCTGCCCTTTTATGGTATTAAGCGGGTGTGGTCACATGTGCTATTCAGCCACACCTACCACGTTTACAGTCAGGTGAGTTTCAACATTCAGAACAGCTGGTAAGAGCAGATCTGGACGGAAAGAATGTTTGATGAATCCAGAGTTGATTCCTCTTATTTTTTTCTCTTAACAAAGAAAAACAAGAGAAAAAAGAGAAATTTAATAGAATGTTCGTGCATGAGGCCCAGTGTTCCTAAATGATATAAAAGATTCCACACATTTTACACTCACTGTTCATGCAGAGGTGGACCTTACAGACCCTGTAGACCACATTGGACCTGAGACTGTTGACTCACTGGAACTGTTGCGGTCACTGTCTTGTAAATTACCAAAAATAGTCACTTGCCAGATAAAGGGTTAAAGGTAAATAATTTGGTGCATGTATATGGGTAAACAAACAAGAGTCTGACTAATCTTACAACATTTCAGAGAGAACCGTACAACTGGAACGGGCAGGTTAGTCCTCCTGCGTGGACGGTACTGACTCACCATGCTGTGCAAACTGATCTTTCCCTTCTCCAGCAGGCCATTATGTGAGTGTTAATTGAGGGAAAACATTGATCAAATCAAATATTCAAGCCTTAGCATCAAGTGAAAGGTGCGCAATGTGTTTTTGACCGCAGTCGTTGGCAGTGCTACAGTAATCACCATCGGACCCAGAGGGTGTGCTACTCCCTGCTGCTGCGCCTCCTGAGGACCATCGATGCAGAATGGGATGCTCCCACTGTGAGGGGAGACCTGGTAGGTTCTCCACCATCGGCCCCCCCGTTATGACAAAGCTTTCATCATCTGGAAACAGTCACCTCATTAGCTCAGCTCTTCACTGACATTCATGAAGGTTTTTGGTTAAGCCAAAAATGTCTCGCAGCCAGTGTACTCGAAGCTATAACTGAGGGCCCTTCCTATGTCCAGGAGAGGCAGCTGTCAGACAGCTTCAGGCTGTACACAGAGCACTGCCTGTGCCTGATGAAGAACATGCGGCAGGTTTTCCCCTGCACCAGCGCCGCTGCCATTACACGCTACGAGCTCATGCTGAGGTAAAGTCTCAACGCCATCACATCACATCACGCACCTGCTGTCATATCAGGAACACACTCGACCTTTCACCCCAACGGACACAGAGAGATTACACTGCAAACATCTAAATCTTACCAAGTGTATTTTTCTCATTTCTAGTCAAAATATCTCATCACTCTTAAAATAAGACATAATCACCTCAAGAGTAACTCCTCAGTAGTGGCTTTTCCATTGCTTTACCGATATTTACTAAATGTAAAAAAAAACAGAAGTGCATAATGTCGGTTTTTCCATTAAATCACAAACATGATGATTTGTTTATTATCGCGAGATGACACGAGAAGTCATTCCATAAACATGGCGACAAATGTAAATATCATGTTGATTTACAGATATATTCATTATTATTATAAATTACCCCTCTATCCCGTTCTAAGTTAAAAACAATTTTTTGGGTTTCCTGGTGCGTCCACACATACTGCACCAAAACTCTTCTTCTTCGCATGTTGTAACGTCCATCAACATCCATTTCTTTTTATTCACGTGACACTAGTTGTGGAAAAAGGTCTTTCCATTGCAGTTTTGCATAATATACCATTTGCACTACGCCTGAAAAACCACCTCTTATCAGTGCAAAAACGTTTAACTGGAAAATGAGAGTTTTGGTGAAATTGTCTTTTTTCCATTAGATAAATTTTTATGTGGAAGTTATATTTGCGCAATTTGAGGGTCAATGGAAAAGCGACTAGTGAGATCTAAGAACTTATTTTTAGTCAATAGATCTGGAATATTATCTAGATTATTTTGAGAAATCTTACCAAGATCATTTTCTCTTGTTCCATTGGCAGGTTATTTTTGCTTGAATTAAGCAAAAAAAAAAAAAAAATCTTGAATTAAACAAAAAAAAAACTGCCAGTGGAACAAGTGAAAATTATCTTGGTAAGATTTCTCGAAATAAGATTTTCCAGATCTATTGACTAAAAATAAGTTCTTATATCTCTATATCTTCTTATATCTCACTGAAAAGTTACTCTTTAGGTGATTATGTCTTATTTTAAGTGTGATGAGATATTTTGACTAGAAATGAGACAAAAACACTTGGTAAGATTTAGATTTTTTCCAGTGCACAATCAATCAGTCACACTCTGTGTAGGAGGCAGTGTTCGGCTCTTTACTCTGAAACACACTCATTTCTCATTACTCATGTCAAAAAAGGATTAAACATTAAACAGAAAGGCTACAACTGCGATGAGTGCTCCCTGTCATATATTTATCTACTATATGTTTAAAGGGTTTATATGTCGTATTTCTACTTCTATTCAGATATAACCTGAAAATTTCTGAAAAATGTTAAGAATAAAGAGCTCTGGAGTTCTACCAAATATGCTGATGTATTGGATTGTAGAGATATTAACTGAATATATGTATTTATCCAGAATTTATGTGTCCACTAGAGGGAGTAGTGAGTCACTATGTCGATCTCCTATGGTGAAGAAAACTAACACCACAGGGTCTTTGACTAAAGCATCAGGAAGTGACCAGATGGGACGAGAACCATTAAGAAACAACTATTAGAGTCAGGAGTTAGAAGAGCTGTCGTTTTCACCACTGGACACAGGTATAAAATGTAAAGAATGGGGTTTGATGCTGAAATGGCAGCGTTTCTTCTACTCGGGTGAGTTTGGTTATGAAGCTTATGAAGGTATAAAGTTAGAGTGTGATGTTATTAGCTGTTCAAACGGTTCTGACCTTGTTTGGATGAATCCAAACAGATATTTACTGATGGTTTATACATCTTCCTACTCCTTTTCAACCATGCAAATTCAGATTCTGTTCATTTAAATGTTATTACTCCGCCCCCCAAAGGAGGGAGGTAAGGGGTGTTGTTTTTGGTTTGGTTTGTTTGTTTTTTTGTTTGGGTGTTTGTTTGTTAACACTTTAGCTGCAAAACTATTGGTTGACTTCATTCCATATTTGGTTTGTAGATTGCCAGTGACGCAGAGTAGATCTGATTACATTTTGGGAAAAGTAGGTTAAAGTTAAAATTTTTTATTAATTTTTTAAAGCTGTTTTTTTTTCCTATTTGCTTATAATGGGTGAAATTTCAAATGTCTGTAGCAGCAAAACTATTGGTTGAATTCATACCAAATTTGGTTTATATATTGCCAGTGATGCAGAATAGACTTGATTGCATTTTGGGAAAAGTAGGTCAAAGTTCAAATTTCTTATACATTTTTAATATCTTTTTTCTTCTCCCATTTACTTATAATGGGTAAAATTTCACATATCTATATTAGTTTTGTTTCAATTTACTTCAGACTTGGGACACGTATAGACATGATGGCATCAGCTGGATCGATGCCAAAATAAGCTACGATATGGGCGGGGTTTATTTGGCTGGAACCAGTTGTTTTATTTCTATTTTATTTTGGTTCTTTGCATGTTACAAAGAAAGAAAGAAAGAAAGAAAGAAAGAAAATACAAATTGTACAGAAAGCAGGTGATTTGCGGTTTTATCGTGGCTGTTTTCTGTCTAAAAGCAGAGCTAAGCTAACAGAGCTATAATGTAAACTATCAGCTGATCCAGCACGTGAAAATTATAAGACACGGTGTTATTTTGACCAGCTGTCAAAATAACCAACTATGAGCTTTTTTTTTTTTTTTTTTTTTTTTTTAATTTGTAGGAGAAAACTTGATTATCCCAAAATGCAGATGTGTGTAAACAATGACCCTCACATTTTATTCAGTGAGTGATCCAGTCTGTGCATACATAGCGTTGATCCATTGGTGGTTTTGGTAGAACTAAGTGTGTTCTGGTACATTACATCCCACAGTTTTTAGTAGCTTGGAATATGAATACTACATAGTAACCCTTTAATCTATATAACAGCTCATGTTTTGCACTACTATGTCATTATGCATTCATTTCACATGGAAATTCAGGAAATGAGATCATTGATGCCTTAAAACACTGGTGTATAAATACAGTCAAGATTACAGACATGCTTCACTAATTTCCGGATAGTGTGCTCTTAGATTTAAGATATTATGTGAAAAATCATTAGAAATTATCCCCTTAGTTTTTACTTTTAAATGTATTTCACTCCAGAATATCCTTTAGTGTAATAAATAACGGTATAGTAACATAAACACTCCAGAGTGAGAGAAATATTTGAAATACCTCGGATAAATTCAGCACTATTACCTTTATTATTACATGTGGAGGTGTGAAGGAAACCGCTGAACCCAGGAGTTACTGTGAATGTATATGAACACTTGCTCCGGCGATGAATATATTGTATAAACGCAAAAACTGTGGGATCATACACGAAGGATGATGTCCGATTGTTTCCTTGGCAACATCAAGTCTGAATTAAAACCAGAATAAGCGGATGAAATTGACTGGTTTAACAGATTCAAAGTAGATTTTTTTTTTTTTCATTTAGTTTCTTAATGGTTTTGTGCTGATAGAAATAAAACAAGTATAAACTAAGATTATAAGAAAAACAAAACAATAAGACGATATTATGTAGGACAAGACAAGACAACAAGGAAGGAAAAGGCAAGAATATCATTAAACTCATCAATAACAGTATCTGATTCTAGTTCTAGTATAAGAAATGTTAGTCTCTTCCACGGAAAATAAATAAATAAATAAATAAATAAAAAGAAAGAAAGAAAGAAAGAGTTGCCAGTAAAATAAGCTAATTAGTGAAGTTCATGTTGCTCTGTCCGACTAATCTGGAGAGAAGAGATTGTTTTTAGTTCAAGCTCCCTGGTGAAAATCTCTGATCAGCGCCTCAAAGAAGAAATCCTGCAGACACACACACTTTATTGACTTAATTTTACATCATATTTCCCTTTCTGACAGGATAACCACCGTCTTCCGCACACTTTTTAGGTGTTGTAAACCCTCACAACAGTCTATATTCCAACCATTGTGTTCTTCCTCTTTGTGAATGCCAGGGGGATTGGCTACATGCAAAACATGCGGGCGTTTAAGACTGTATGTCCTCTTCGAAATGAACTCCACCTGGACATCACCACTGCTGTTAAGGTAAACATTAAGAATCACAAAAATGTGCTTTGATTTCACTTGAAGGTACCCATTCACTCCTCTTTTCAATTCGAGTATACAGTCACGGGAACAATTCTTAGACCTTCAAAAGTCATCTAAAACAATGGTTATGCAATCAAGTACTAACTCCTGTGTGTAAGAAAAGAAGAAAACATGGAATGAATAAAAGCACTGTTTTTGTCAGTACAATGACATATACAATGACATACATGGAAGAACTGAAGTTATTTGGTTATTATCAAGAAAACATGGAAAATGGATAGATATCAGCTCTGAAATTAAACTACTATGAGCTATTTTTGTTGTTATTATATTTGTCCAAACAAATGGACCTTTAGTTGGACCAGGCATTAAAATGAAGAAGAAACTGAAAAAAACAAGGGTAGTGTAATAATTTTTTCCACGACTGTATACGAGGGTGAGGGTCCTCTATGAAGATAATTTTGTGTCTTTATTATTGAAGCAAAGGGGGGGGTAAAAACAAAAAAAATTTTTAAAAATCAAGATTTGAAAACAAAATGAAGGTTTAAAATTTTTTCATCTTAACAAAATCAATTGTGTTCTAATTTTCTTTCATTTTCAAATCTGAAACTTCTGCTTGCAGGCCAAAATATTTTGTCATTTTAAAAGTCCAGAGGTTTTGCACTTCTAAATCTTGTGCGAATCAAAAAGTTTTTCTTGCAAGTTTAAGTGGTACTTAATTCCGGGTCAAAATTGTTTGCGAGTTGAAAAGTTTTGCACATCAAAATCTTTTGCGAAGCCCCAGCAGTGGGAGCCCAGCTATGTGCTGGACACAGAGCCCCGGCGCAGATCCCCGGCTCCCACCGTGTTCAAGTGGGCGGGAAGAGCAGGCACCAGCCACACTGTCAATCTGAAGCAAGCTACCAATAGAAATCCACCCCTTCTGCTGGTGTAGATCCCGCCCATCACGTTCAGTATCACTTAAACTTGTGAGCAAAACTTTTTGATTCGCACAAGATTTAGAGGTGCAAAACCTTTAGACTTGCAAACAAAACTTTTAAAATGACAAAACATTTTGGCCTGCAAGCAGAAGTTTCAGATTTGAAATGAAAGAAAATGAGAACACAGTGGATTGTGTTAAGCTTAAAAGTTTTGAAACCTTCATTTTTGTTTTCAAATCTTGATTTTTTTGTTTCAAAACTGTATTTTTTTGTTTGCCTTTTTAAAATTATTTTGCTTGAGTAATAAAGACATAAAATTATCTTCATTGTCTCCTTAAATGCACAATGAAATGTGCAAAGATAATAAAAGGAAACTCAGAACCTTAAGAATACTTGCAGTGTTGCAGAATAAGTGATTCAGCCAAAACCAGCACAGACAGAAGGATGTGACTGAATGAATAATGAATAATTTGAAATGCCCCGGGGATGAAAAAATAAAATTACTTTAAAATCAGTCCAAGCTGTGGGTGCACCGTGACTACAGCTAGATTTTCCTATCGCAGTAAAAACAGTAGCACCTGCAACATAATACAGTCATTTGCACTTGTGTGATAAGAAGACACATTATAAGACAGTTGTTATGTGATGTTGGGAGTAAAAGTAATTTTCGGCCTTTAGTATTATAGATAAACAAAACCAAATACTTACAATAACTGGGAGCCAACAACACTTATTTATTTATTAGGGACAGTGCATATTAATGAACATCTACAAGAATTGCAGCTGTAAATATGCCAGATTGTTGCAACAGTGCTAATTTCCATTTGTAGTCCTTAAGCCAGTGACAAGAAAGACAACTGACAAAAGGCAAAACATCATAAAAACACACAAAACAACACAGCGAGGACAATCTACTGATGGTCACATATGAAGGAGGCATATGATTATGAGTCTCTTATGTTGAGTGGTAAACTGTTCCAATATTCAGTCCCAGTGATTGAAAGCATATTTCGTCCAAAAGTACACAGTCTCCTCAAGCTGTGGCTTTTCATACCGCTTGCAGTGATAAGTATTGTAATCGTTCAGGGTAATGAATCGTAGTGCAGCGATAAACAGTGTTATACAAGTCATATTTTGCGGATAATAAAGGTAAGAATCATGCCAAGAACTCTGTTAAGTACCGCAAGTGTAGAAATGAGCCTCTATTATTTAGTGCCAGTAATTTGTATGTGCTTAAGGACACGCATGAAGGCCATTAAGTGCTTTGCAAAGTGCGTTCATCGACATCTGTTATTGTTAAGGGAGCTAAAGGAACAAAGTATTGAGACAGGAAGGAGCTGAAGCACGGTTATAAAAGATGGCTTTTATGCCGTTGTACACGTAATCAGTATATAAAGCAGATGGTGGTGTTTCAAAGGGAGACGGCAAATGTAATCAACATTATTAACACCGATAACTCTGCAGGTCAAACTTAATTAAAGCAGCCATTCTCCTTAATTTATGTAATTGTTTCTACAGAAAGGAACAGCAGAGTGGTACGAGAGCTTAATTGCGCAACACAAACCGGAAGAGGGGGTAAGCACACTTAAAGCTACACAGTAAATAGTTAACGTGACTTTTGACGATTTATTTTTTTCGACGCTGCTGTTGTTGTTTTTGACTGCGACTGAAGAATTAATATGCGACATGTTTGGAAACCCATGTAGACTCTGGAGGAGCAGCTGAAGAAGCTGGTTCATGTGGTCGACGCTGTTTGTGCAGACGTACAGAGAGCACAGAACATCTACAACAAACTGTTCTACAGGTAAATGACACAGGAGGAGCTGTCATATGCGTAATTCTGTCAGACGAGACTAGTGTGTTGGTATAAAAAAAAAAAAAAAGTGCAGAGGAGTTTATATAGATGATCAATATCAACAAGGTGAAAAAGAGAGTAAAAATACAAAACTATCATAATACAAAAAATGTCAACTGAGGTAGAAAATGTAACAAAAGAAAAATGATCTAAAGGACAACATGATGTAAAAGATGCAACAAAAGCGACAAAATATGTGATAAAACAACTCTACAGTTCGATTTTAAAATGTATTACGCTGAATATAGCACAAGTTAAAGCAACACCACGGAACTTTTGCCCCCTAAAGGCAAAAAAAACGGTATTGTCTGTAACATCTCTATCTCGTTAATATTTGCACATTTGCTCGAAAACCATTGATGCCGGCAAACTTCCTGAGGCAAGACAGGACACATGCTGATAGACATTTACAGAAGTCTTCTTCAGTGAGACATGATTAAAATCACCAAATATAAAGTTCGGAGCCACCGGTGAGATAGTCTGTAATCTCTGAACAACATCAACAACAAATACAGTGCGGGAGGCAGAATGGGCATTTCCCTTTGCAAAGTGAAAGTGAAACTTAAGACGTGTTTCTGATTAAATTACTCATTACTAATAAAAAAAAGTCTCCTGCTGTTGTGAAGCTCATTTCCCTTTTCCCTACCTCCTGAAACTTTGCAAACTTTAATTTGAGGGGGCAGAATGTTATTATTATTATTTTTTTTAAGTTTGTTTTTTGTTTGCCCCCCCCTAGAACCAGCCCCAGAGGGAACTCGTAAAATGGGTGCAACAACACAGACAAAATTTCAATGTCTGGTGTCCAGAATTGTTGTCCGATAATAACGGAGCTATAGTATCGCTCATTAATATACAGATATACCCCACCTCCATGTGTTTTACCTGGTACTTCAGTATTGCGGTCCAGTCGGAAGGGGGTCCCGAAGCCATGAACGGTGAGATCGGAGTTGAGTGAGCCATGTCTATGTGAAAGCCATGACACAACAGTCCTTAAAATCCTTTTGGAAGCGAACGTTCCCCTGGAGCTCGTCTCTTTTATTCCTTAAAAACGAACATAAAAGCTCAAAAGCGGGGACGCCAAACTCCTTACTGCCGGTCACTGCATGAGGATCCGCCCATCAGTTACGTGACGCATCAGTGACGTATGCCGTAAAGCAGTCAAGTTTTCTAGTTCTTTTTGTGTAGGGGTCCTGACTCGAACCCACAAGTCGCGTAGTGCAGTGTTTCCCAACGTTTTTGAGCCACGGCACATATTTTACAGAATGGGGAACTCCTTGGCAGCAGTCACCGGACACTCTCCAGGTGGGGCGCGTGCACATCGGAGGTGCGGGGGCGACATTGTCACGGGGCATTTGGAATGAGAAAGCTGAGAGGGGTGCGTCAGCAACACCTCGGACGGACCCCCCAGGTTTATGGATTGAGGTCCGTTGTAGTGTAATAGAGGCATATCCTCCCTGCCCCAACCCGATCCATGGGTCCCGTGGGTAACCCGCTGATCCGTGCATCACTAGGGAGGGGGGCTGTATCAACAGAACACACCGCACTGGAGGCCGGTTCACTTTCACTTTTACCTTTTACAAAAGTAAACTGGAGACTGTTGCTGCAGACTGGATCATTGGTGCATACATTCGTACATTTCACGCTGCTCGCTTCCAGTACCAATCAGGTAAAATTGGATAATCTTCCACAGCACACCTGATGACTGTTTGGGAAACACTGGCATAGTGATGACGAAAGTGTAACTGAACCTACAGTAGTGGAAAAAAGTTTTTGGACACCCTTAAAATTGTACATAATCTCAAACATTATGATGAAATATTCGCATAAAAATCTTTTTTGCGTTTCAGAAGGCGTGGCTACATCAAACAGACACACACAAATGTTTTGTTTTTTTTTTTTAATTAATTGTTAATAAGAAAAAATAACCAAACTAAATTCTTGACGGTTTCATCATGTCATGTCCTGGATGTGTTTCATTATCTACTGAAACATCCAGTTTTGGCCTTGATAGAACAGCGCACATGCAGAAGGGGGCATGTGGGTTTGGAAAATGGAACAAAACTGGATAGAGTTCAATGACTGAAGCGGGATTTTTAATGTAATATAATACAAATGCATGGGGCGTCCAAAAACTTTTTTCCACCACTGTATTGTGAATTGTTGTACCACCAAAATGACCTTGAAAATATAGTTTGAAGGCTGAAAAGTCTGTTGTGTTGCTTTAACAGGTAGACTCAGTACTGCACAGTGTGGCTGAGATTAACGCAGTATATTGCAGTGTTTATGTCTGATATTGTGTGTAGCCCATGCAGCCTCAGCCAAAATGGGCAGAAATGAAGAATATAAGGCCAAATGGTTACTTGGCTACAGAGGTAATTCAGTTCCTTTAAAGCAGATACAAAATACAGGCAGACTTCAGTCAAGTATCAAAATCAAAGACTTGAGACATGTTAACACAAGCATCATCGCCTGAAGAAAAATGTGTAAAAAAAAAAAAAAAAATTGGCTCTGCACACAAATTCATAAGCTGCCACCGGACATAAAAGACACAAGACAAGATGAAAACAATGTAGACGACAGAGGAGGATGAAAAAAGATGTGAAACATGCAACGAGACATAAATGATGTGACAAGATGAAACACAGCAAAACACACCTGTAGAATCAGATTTTTATTTTTTTGATGAAGTGCTCAACAAAATGAACCCGTAAGAGAAAATGAAAATGCATGACTATTTAGAAACTCTAGCTCATGCATATTATATTCATATTGTACTGATTCTGTTGTTGTTGTTTTTTTTTTTAATGTGTTTGTTCCCTCAGCGCGGTCAAAGTAGATTTCTTCAGCATATCATACAGGCAGTTAGAGAAACTGGTATGTCTTTATAAACACTATGAAGGTCTCATTCTGTTTTTTTTTGTGCTACTTTTGTTCACTTCTGAAGAGCTTAGTGAAATGGTTTCATCACGCAGGTCGCCGATGATGTAAACGTGGCGATGGAGCGAGTGTGCGGGACTCTGGAGCAGGAGAGTTCCAGGCTGACGCAGACGATGGGCGAGACCATCTTTGAGCTCTTCATGTCTCTGAAGATCCTCAAAAGCTTTCGGGAGTTTCTTCCTCTCAAGTTGGTTATCAGTTCACCTCTAATGACTTCATTCGCACAGCAGCTTGAACAGGCTCTTGCTGCTGGGCTATTTGTTTGAAATGTCAGCGAGGAAGGAAATGAAAATTCAACCTTTTCTCCTGCTTCGAATTCATTAAAAACGACGTGTGTTCTCTTTCAACAGGGACGCTAAAATGCTGGCCCTGACAGGATTTCATAACTGGTTCAAGTCCTCCATTCACAAGTGGCTGCAGATCGTCCACGACAGATCCTGCGACAGGATTTGTAAAGCAGTCGAAGTAGATAAGGTTAGCTGATCTCACATAGAGGATTTGAAGCTTTTATTCACGTATTTTATCTGTGGCGTCTTGCATACATCTGTGCATAAATATCTATTGGGCTTGCAACGGTACACATAAACTTCGGTTTGGTATGTTTTCGGTTTTGAAAGCCACAGTTCGTTTTTTTTCTTTTTTCGGTTCAGTATGGGAAAAAAGAAAACCCCAAAATGTCTTTCATGGAATTATTACATATTTGAAGATTTTCCCCCTAATTTTTGGAGACAGTAGAATATGGAAAAAGAGGAATAATACAGTAGTGGAAAAACGTTTTTGGACACCCTTAAAATTTTACACAATCTGAAATATTATCATGAATATTTACATAAAAATATTTTTTGTGTTTCAGAAGGCGTGGCTGCATCAAACAGACACAAACAAATGTTTTTTTTTTTTGTTAATTGTTAATAAGAAAAAATAACCAAACTAAATTCTTGACAGTTTCAACATGTCATGTCCTGGATGTGTTTCATTATCTACTGAAACATCCAGTTTTGAACAGCGCACATGCAGAAGGGGGCATGTGGGTTTGGAAAATGGAACAATACTGGATAGAGTTCAATGACTGGAGAGGGATTCTTAATGTAATAGATTACAAATGCATGGGGCGTCCCAAAACTTTTTTCCACCACTGTATAATTCTGCTGCTATAAATCGAATAGAAAATAAAATACTACTAAATGTATTTTAAACGTTAGTATTGCACTTTTCCCTGAAAGGTAGTTTTGAACAAACAACAAAAAGGAAATCAGTTCGGTCAGTTCACATTCTGCATGAAAATAACAACAAAATTCCACATGAAGTGCAACATTAACAAGAGGGCAGTCATATTCTCTTCTAACAAACTTAAGAGCAACACTGACAACAAAATTAACCAAATTGTTTATTTTAGGACAGTTAGCAAACTGTTTAGGCCACTTTGTGTATTTGTGTGTGTGTATGAGAGAGAGAGGGAGAGAGAGAGAACCACTGTACATAGGCAGCAAATAACATTTAACATCTCTTTCCCCGTTGTTGTCTTTCACTGGGACCCTGAAGTGGTCCCAAGCAGGACCATAATGATGGCGGAGGGTCTTCAATCTCTTCCTTCCAGGTTGACATCATATTTTTTTTTTTTTTTTAATCTTATGGCAGCTGCTATTTCGTATTTGGGGTCAATGTGCGCTCCTTCAATATGTCCGTGTGGAACTTGCGCGTATTTAAAGTTCCGCATCGAACGACGTCTTTCGTTCCTTTTTCTTTTTCTCAACATTCTGTGCTGTTTCAGGACAGCTGCGTACCGAACCGAACAGGCGCGTACCCAAACGGTTCGGTTTGGTATGTGTACCGTTACAGGCCTAATATCTATATCAAAATACTGGAAGGTCTCAGAGCATCTGTGTGTGTGTGTATGTCAGTATGATTCTGACAAATGTAGACATTTTTAACTGGCCAATTCGGTACCTACAGTTGAGGAATAGTCCCGTCTCCACATTAAATACCTCGGCTAGTTGATAGGACCAATATTTTTTTTAGCGATATTAATCATTTTGGAATACAGTTTACCTTACAATCACAGAAGCGCACCATTGCATGATGGGAAATGAAGTCAAAAACAGGAACACCACATTTACAAGCTACAATCCCAACATATCAGTATCGGAACCAGTTCTGGAGAGGGCAAGAGGGGGCAATGCGTCCTTAAACAAACGTCCTGCCCGCTCAAAACAAAGTTTGCGATGTTTCAGTAGGTAAGGAAAAGGTAAATGAGCTCCAAAACAGAGGGAGACGTAGAGGAATTAGGAACACCTTTTAAGTTTCACTTTCACTTCTGCACGTACTCATTATGAAGAATTTTGCTTCTAGACACCTGTTTTTACGTTCAGATAAACATATGTTTTGCTGAAAAAATAATAACCGTTTAATTAACTGTGAACATAAATTAAATATAGAAAAAGTGATGATTTTTACTGAAAAATGCAAAATTCAGAGGATGATACTGTAATGAATGGTGATGCATCACTTAGGAAAGGTTAAATGTTGAGAAAATAGCTCTGGATATTTAACAAACAGCTGCACGAGTTACATGAAGACACGAGCTCACATTAAAACACTTGGAGGGTCTCCAAATAATAAAACTAAATTCCCTTTTTGCCATGCATTTCCATCTTTCTACATTTTCATCACGGATCGTTGATTAAATGAAACTGTTATTGATGTATGATCCATGCATGATGAGTAATGATGGTGAAAAGCCAACGAATCTGTCATTTCTGGCCATGTTTTTAGAAACAGAAATTACAGACGCGGCAGACGAACGGTTAATTTTCATGTCAGAATCAATAAATTAAAGGCATTTCAGTTTTATAACCAAACGTTTATAAAGGGCTTCATTTTTCTTCCTGGCCTTGCAAAACATCTTTTGTGGAACATATTTCAGAATCAGTAATAAAGCGTACTGCTATAGCGACTGAAATAAACAGCTTCTGTGTGCTCGCCTGTGAGGTGTTGAAAGGCACACAGCAGGCAGCAGCAGCAGCCACTTTCATCTGTTTTCTTTTTCTTATTATTCATTTCTTAGGAACATGAGTAATGAAATTTGGAATATGCCTGCTGCTTGCTGCAGATTTGTCCCCGTTCCTCGGCACCGACTCCTTAGTTTCTTTAGTTCCGCTCGGTTTAACGAACTGATTAATGGTTTAACAGTTCTCCTGATTCACACTGTAACATCCTGGAAACTTAACAAATCTGACAGCGACGGGAATGAAGGTAGCGTTCGGAGGCTTCTCAGCTGCGGACAAAATCTTACATCACCAAAATCGTTTCGGCGTGACAAAGAGAAGACGTGGCTGAACTCGGCGATCTTTGCTTCGTTTCGATTTAGTGGAAAATGTGGGACAGACGGTCATGTTAATTAGTGGGCTTTTCTGCATTTTTCTGGATTTGATTTCTGAATCTGGATAGGATGGTGAATGACTCAATGAAAAAGGAAAACAAAACACCAGCTTGGAAGCAAAGAGCCTACACACTGACTATGTTTACACGCGCACTAATATTCAGGTTTTTTTTTCCCTAATTCTGAAGACAGTATTCCAAATACGCTTTTTTTTTTTTAATTAGTAATGAATATTCCTGTTGATACGAAACTGTTTATATCCCATTAAAAATAACCTATTCTAATCAGACCCCAGCCAGCATGTCCACGTGGGCCCCAGAAGGGTTACATTTGGGTGGCATATAAGGGTCCCAAGTGGGTTTGTTCGCAGTTTCCATGGTGACCCGACGTGTTTGCCCATATCAGAATCAGAATCTCTTTATTGTCATTGCACCAAGTACAACAAAACTGAGGTAGAGCTCTCAGATTCAGTGCAAGAATTTACAGACAGATGACACATATCAGTAAAAGGCACAGTTATTTACATTAAAAAAAAAAAAGTATTGCAAACTAAGATATTTGTTTAAAAAAACAAACAAACATAGAATTTAAGTAGTGCAAATGACATGAAAGATAAATATCTTGGGATAAATAGTGTGAAAAATAAATAATATGAGATACTCAGATCTCTGATTCTGATTCAGATATGGACAAGCACATGTGGGGTCACCATGGAAACTGCGGCCAAACCCACTTGGGATCCTTTTACGCAGCCCAAATGTAACCCTTCTGGGGCCCACATGGACATGCTGGCTGGGATGTGTTTTATAGTAGAATTTAGAGACAAACATGAACCCATAAAGGCCCAGTGCTACGTTTGTGGCAGTTTTTCTTCTTTATTTTAACCTTTCTTAAGCAATTTAACACCATTTATTATAATATTATGCTCTGAATTTTGTACTTTTTCTGTGACAATCATATATTTTCCTGTATTTAATTTACTGATCATGTAGATATTCATAAAAACTCAGAGTAAAGTTAAGGGTTATTATAACAAAAACAGAGAAAATTAAAGTAAAGTGACTTTTTCACAAAATCTATCATTAACTGAACATAAACCCGGTGTTTCCATCCAGTGTCGTTGATCCAACTCCGTGGGTTTTACTGGTGAATCAACGTTGTAGAAGATGACTGTGTTTCCACGGTAACTGCGGAGCCTCTGAACGTCCAAATGGGTCATATCTGATGACCGTGAAAAGACGACAAACTGTATTTTATAGCAGTTATTTACATGCACTGATAGGATTAATGTATTAAACGGTTAAGCTCAGTAGATGGTTTGTGTCACCGGCGGCTGTTTGGTTCTTTATGGGTTAATTTGGAGTAAAAGCCATTCTGTCATGAATTCATATTTCACATTTTGTACCAACACTGTCCTGGAAACTATAGCGGAATAAGAAATCTGATGCAGTTGCGCTACTTTTATGTCTGTGTGTTTTTAGACCCCGCTGCTTGTATGACTCAGGCTTTCTCCAGAGATACCTACAGCTGTTGATATGGCACTGGTTGTGGTAATAGGCTGTATCTGTTTGTGTAATACAAGTGTTTCCTACGGCTGAAACCTCGGCTTTCATGTTGTGTTCATGCGCTGTCCGTAAATCTCTCCTCCTCGGCTATAGTACACCTTTATTTGGTTGTGCTGACCTGTTTCTACTTACAACTATACCCTACTTTATACACTGATCGAACTACATACTGTAAGGATGTTTGCAGAGGGGAGGGCGGATGGGAACATAAGCCTGCACCAGAACAGCCAATAGGAAAGCGATATTTTATTCAGCTGTAATAAATGGAATCCAATTTATATAGCGCCAAATCATAACAAAATGTATCTCATGACACTTTACAGATAGAGCCGGTAGGAACATGACGCTCAAGCCAATTTACAGAAACTCAACAGAATCCTCCAGGAGCAAACGTCCTTTTAACAGGCAGAAACCTCGAGCGCACTACAAAAACCCAAATCTTACCAAGTGTATTTTTCTCATTTCTAGTCCAAATATCTCATCACACTTAAAATAAGACAAAATCACCTAAAGAGGAACTTTTCAGTGAGACATAAAAAACTTATTTCTAGACTGTAGATCTTGAAAATCTTTTTTCAAGAAATCTTACCAAGAAAATTTTCACTTGTTCCATTGGCAGATTTTTTTTGCTTAACTCTAAAACTGTTTTTGCTTAATTGAAGCAAACAAATATAAAACAAGTATATTGTCATAAAAACCAACATGCTTCTGGACCTCACTGAGGCACGGGATTGACCCCATATTTAATGTCTGTGGAAATTACCAAAAATAGTCACTTGCCTGATAAAGGGTTAAATCTAAATACAGTGTCTTTCTGATAGCTTAAACGTATAAATTGTGTTTTTTGTTTCTGTGCTCATGTCTTGCGTTGTAAACAGATTGATCCAGTGCAGGACGCTAAACACAGCTCCTCGGCCGTGGAGGTGACAACATGCTTCAGCCAGGTACGCGAGATCTGGCTCCAGCTGGCCTGGCCAGACTCTGCGGGGGCCTTCATCTTTATTACCCGTTTGACAGACGTGAGTGCCACTTCCAACATTAACATGCAATCTGAGCAAACCTGCATAAAGGATTAATAAAAGATTACATCAGCGTCTGCCCTGAAATCAAAAGGAAACACTGAATTTCAGCACAATGTCAGGACTGTGATTTTATCGCTTACAGAATTTTTGCAGTGAAGCTGTGTGCTATTCAGAGATGATAACACGCAAGATTGAAAGGAACCAGCTGGGTCGAGACCACAAGAGCTTCACAGTGCAGGTAATGCCAGTAGCGAGATAGAACTGGGGGAGGGAACGCTATGACGCTGGAAGTAAATGTCAGCAACTGTTCTCTATGGCAACACAAAGGGCTCAGCGGGGGATCAGCCTCCTGAACAAACACAACACACCATAATACAAACAAGAACTAGAGGTGCACTTGTCAGAGCATATATCTCTGCCACGGTGTTAGAGAATGTGAAGGACCCACAACATTTTCTGGATCAAGTCCTGAAAGTAGTCGAGGCCCCCCATGGGGTGTCAGTAAACCATCCTGCTGACACAAAAATGCACAAACAAACAGTGAGAAAAACATCAACTGAGGATGTAAAAAGCAGTTTCCTCTTGTTTTTGTGAAAGGTCTACACTCATGCTTCCTCCACTTCTCTGTAGCCCTGCTTCTTTTCCTCCTTTGTTTCTCCACCTCCACCCTGTTTCTCCTCTTCTGCTCCTCCTCGCTTTCTGCTAGCTCTGCATCGCCCTGAACAACATGGAGCGCGTTCGCGTTTTCCTCAGTCACCTGCCTCGCGACCTGGACTGGACCGGCGTGGAGCGGGCCATGGAGGAGTCCTGTGGCCTGGAGGGGAAGGAGCAGGTTTACAAGGCCCTCAATGGGCAGCTCTTCAACATGGACCTGGACCTGCAGAGGGAAGCCAAGCGCCTCATCGCGGTGCTCACCGACAAGGTGCCTGGCAGAGAACAAATACTCACACCACACATTTGAATGCTACTGTAAGAGTTCAGTGATTCCCAACCTTTTTTGGCTCTTGACCCCATTTTAACATCACTGATTTCTGGCGATCCCAGACATTCAAAACTGAGACTTTTTTTTTTGCTAAGATTAATTTGATTTTGATCATGTAATAGTTTGTGATACTATGTTGCAAATAAAGGTTCGTTTTAGATGACATTTAGTCTATATAATGTATATTATTATGGACGGAGGCAGTAAAGCCAGGTGTAGATTACTGCACA
>JAPQRP010000029.1:32326324-32341305 GCA_037367295.1 Apogon hyalosoma | reverse complement strand
GATGACGGTGTTTCCATGGTAACTACGGAGCCTCTGAACGTCCAAATGGGTCATATCTGATGACCATGAAAAGGTGATAAACTATATTTTCCACCAATTATTTACATGGATTGAAAGAATAAGTGGATCAACAGGTATTAAACATTTTATACCAGTGATGACTTTGTTTGCCCGTGGCCGTTTGGGTCTTTATGGGGGAAATGATGAGGTGATATTATTATGCACTGTTGCCCTTAAAGTTAAACAAATTTTGTTTTCGGACACATTATAGTATTACTATTATATACTATTTATGTTATCACCTTTGGGCTTGGTGTAACGGTTACATAGTCTCATTTAAAATGTCTCTATCAAGAATAAATCACATTGTCGCAGTCATTTCATGAGAAAAGTTAGAAAAAAAAGCATTCCAACTTTATTGGCAACAGTTTGAATGTTATTTGATGCACCATTTCACATTTTCAAGCACTTTCAGGCTTATTTTAGGTTAAAAATACTCTAGTCTAAATGTCACTTCAAATGGCATTAAAACAACGTAACATGCTTTGACATTCTGATGCAATCTGCCAAATCTTATTTGTCAAGACTTTGATATTTCTACAATACAATATACAGTATTTGCATCTTTAAAAGGACGTACAAAGACACTTTTTAAGAGGTACAGGGATGAGGGAGGGGTTAGGTATCACTGGGTGTTATAAAGATGTACAAGTATGTGTATATGTATATTTATCTGTGTACATATGTGTTATTGTATTATGCGTTTATGTAATTTATATTATATTTATTCGTAATAATATAAAGCCAGAAACAAAATTATTAAACAGTAAGTATCAGACATTAGAGGATAGATATATTTAGACTAGGAAGGTTATTATTAATTATTTAAGGAGAAGGGGTGGGAGTTTATAAGTTATACTTCTTCTCACTCCTTTCCGAATATGTATTATATGTGTAAATGTTTTGTTTGTTTATTTATTGTTCTTTTTTTTTTTTTACATTCATTCAATCACTGAGGTCAATACTATATATTTCCTTCTCACTCTGTTGATAATTTATTGTTTGTTTTCAACTCTTTCAGTGTAAAGGTATTACAAATGGCTTCTTTAAGTGCTTTCTAATGTGACTGACAGATTAATATCCAAGACAGGCTGTTAAATCGCGGGCATCCAGAAGTTTTTATTACGTCCAGTGTAACTTTAGAAGGTCAGCTTACCCACAATCCCATTGTTATTTCTCAGCGAGCAGCCATGAGAGTGAATTAGAGAGGGCTTCTTGTTGCTACGAGTGCCTGCAGTCCGCTGAATAGTTGTCGATACATTTTAAATTAGAAACACAGCGATGACAGTGGGGTGTTGAGTTGCATGCTGGCTCAGGTGTGGTGAAGACCTTGTCGTACGATGCAGACTTCATGCCCTCTAGTCAGCGCCTGCAAACACTACATCCATCTGTGCACAGAACAGCTGTCTGGTCCTTTAATGTGTGTGTGTGTGTGTGTGTGTGTGTGTGTGTGTGTGCGTGTGTGGGTGTGTGTGTGTGTGTGCAGCTGGGTGCCCCTCAGGTTAATAACACTCTTCTGATCTATACTGGCTGCACAATACAGGCTGTATCAGTACACGTCATTAACATACAGCCTGAAACCGATAAGAGGCAGATCAGGGAGAGAAGTCGAGGAAGAGGCAGGAATTTACATCTGGGGTTCATAATTTTAACCACTAGGTGTCCTTGTAATGTTACAAATCCAATCAGGAGCTCAAGTGAAGTCATGATAGAACAGTAAGTACACTGAGATGTTTTCCCCAGACACGTTTACTGCCACAATAAACCAAATATAATCTATAAATACAGCAACATTTACAACCTGAACAGCTGTTTTTGACCCAAAAGACCTTTAACCTCATGTATATTTTCTCTGTGGCTATTCTATGACAGTCTATTTATGATTATTTGGTACTTTAACTTTGCATTTCCATTACAGTCGCACATGGTGCATTTATGAAATTATAAAATTACAAGTAACTGTTGAGATTTTACTAACAGTGAACAAGAGCAAATAAATTTATAGGATTTAATTTGTCAAAGAAAAGTATTCTACATTAGGGTTTGGTACACATTTTGTTTGATTTGGCTGAAATATTGAAAAAATCTCATGAAAATCAAGATCTCATTTGCAAGAGAATCTCAAGTGTAACATATATTAGATATGCACATATTACAGAATTCTATGGCAAATATCAGCATGTACAATAAACATTCTGGCCAACCACTGATGCTGATGTTACTGTGTTTATTTTGTTTATGATATTTGTCTCCCTTAAGAATGAAATTTTCATTAGAAATGTAGTCATTTAGCTCTTCATCACATTGTTTTTGAAAAAAACACAGATGGAAATATACAAATTTATGAAAACATTTACTGTAACATGACAGATAAACATCTGCCACTGCCATCGCTGAAAAGACGTCAAAAAGACACAAATACTAACGTCTACTTGTTAGTTTTCAGATGACAGCTTCCCTCTTCCTGTCTGGTAAGAGCTCCATCAAACTGTAAAAACTCTTGGATTTGCTGGAAAATGCATTATTACACATCTGGAAACTGTTACAGTATGATGTGTCGCTGCAGATTAAACTGCACAATAGTGTATGTAAAGTAGGTCAAATGAGGTCAACCTTAAAAAGACTTAAAAAGACTATATGTAGTATATCAATTCTCTATTTTTAAAATAAGACCTAAAATTGACATTAGTGTTTAAAACAAAGACCTCTGAAGTTGACCACTAGAGGGAGTAGTCAGTCACTCTGTTGATCTCCCATTGTGAGGAAAACTACTATCACCTCAAGATGATTCAGAAAGTGACCTGATGGGATGAAAACCACAAAAAAACAACTTTTAGAGTCAAAGTAAGTGTCAAAGTGACAAGAATAATGGAAGCACTGTTGCTGTTTTCACCACTGGACACAGCTGTAACTGAAAACAAGGAAGTTCGATCCTGAAATCAGTGTTTTTTTTCTACACGGCTCAGTTTGTTTATGAGGCTTATGAAGGTACAGTTATTATTCGATGTTATTATCTTTGCTAAGTTGCAAAGTACGTTGATCCACGATGCCACGGTTCAGAGTAAACTGACAGCTCTCACCTTGTTTGGACAATTCCAAACAGAGGTGATTTGTGGTTTTACTGTGGCTGTTTTCTGTTGTAAAAACAGAGCTAAGCTAACAGAGCTATAATGTTCAATCAGCTGATGGTGTTATTTTGTCTGACTGTCAAAAGAAGCAGCTATGAGTTTATGTTCAAAAGAAGAAAACTTGATGATACCATAATGCAGAAGTTGTAAACAATCAACTTTATATTTTATTTAGTGAGTGATACAAATCTGTGGATACATAGGCCCTGATTTACTAAGATCGCAAATAACGGGCGCAAATTTGCTTGCTCGTGTTAATCAATGAGCATGCTAATTGATTTGCGTGTTGCAGGTGATCGACTAAGATTGCCTGCGCAAATGAGAACAGGTGCACAGTCTTGGAGACCGTCCTATTTAAATTACAATTTTGTCTGCGCTACTGGTTGTCGTCACAGAGACAGTACGCTGGAAAAACTACTCTGGGATACGCCAGCACTAATGGCAACAGTGCACTTGAATGATCCAAATCATCCCCTAGTTCATCTAGACCAGGGGTCACCAACCCTGGTCCTCAAGATCGACTGTCCTGCATGTTTTAGACGTGTCCCTCTTCCAACACACCTGATTCAAGTAATAAGCCTATCATCGAGCCCTGCAGAAGCCTGATAATGACCATCAGGTGTGCTGGAACATGCAGGATAGTAGATCTTGAGGACCAGGGTTGGTGACCCCTGGTCTAGAAGTTCTGTAATGGCATTGCTGGGTAGGCGATACGTCTCAATTATTTTATTTTTTCCAAAAATGTTGAAAAGATTGGTTCTCTGCATTGCCTTTGGTTGTGCCTATGCCGCCTCCTCGCCACAACTGCAGCCAGTTTTGCGCAAAACTGTGCCAGTTTAAACCTGCCTTTCAGACGTGCTAAATATAGATGCAAAGTCAGCCACTGCCATCAGTTTCAGCTTTGGTAAGTCAGGTTTTTACATGTGCAAACCTTTAGTAAATCAGGCCCTTAGAGTTGTTTCTTTGGTAGTTTTGGTCTTAAGTGTGACCTGGTACAAGACGTCCCCCTGCTGTTGAGAGTTTGAAATAACAATACTAGATATAACCCTTTAAACTAATGGAACAGTTGTGTTTAACAGTAACGGGCTTTTTTTTTTTTTTTACAGTAATTACCTTTACTTTATTAACACTTGCATTGTACTGAATGCAGAATATCTACTGAAGTTTTTAATTCAATATAGTATTATTTTTTACTAAGAAAAGGGTCTTCCTCTGACTTCCTGTGAACATTTCTGAAACCTCCTCTAACTGGGTTTAATGATCATAAATACCTCAAATAAAAACAGGCATAAAAATCTCTAATTAGCAGAAAACTTAAGTGGTGAGAGAGCTTATGGTGAGCTGCACTTATCAGGTATTTCCTTAAATTTAGGCTGAGGCTTCAGCTGGAGTTGATCCCGAGGAATGTTGGCAGGGCTCGTGCTTCGCCGCTGCTCCTCTGCTGGCTCTGGCAGATACATTTAACGGCGCTGTGATCCTACGGTGTCTTATCTCCCCCTCAAACAACACTAATCCTCCACACAGAAATGTTACTCTGCGGAGCCTGTGCCCTGGAGCCCCCACACAGACACTCCTTCCACCTTTTATCCTCCTTAGATTTAAGATTACACACCTGCAGATTTCCTGACATGGCTTTCCCTGGCAGACTGACGCTCAAGTGTAGTCAAAGTAGATACATTTACATCTGCCGAAAACAGGAGTCAGGTATGTACGAAACTGGACGTGTACGTACTTGCTTGCGTGCATTAAGTTATTCTAAGTTGCCTCGGAGATGGAAAGAATGATGCACCTCCACTGAAATGGTTGCAGGAAGTGAAATATACTTAAATCAGATGTGGCACCTAATAAATATCCACCACTGCCAAGAAATGAGAAGTTTCCGATAGAGGACGGTTCCGTGATTTAAACACCTGTTTTCTGCAGGTGCGTCTTTTGCAGCGGCGTCAGCGTAATGAGCTCCTTCTGAAGTCGACCCGTCCTCTCCAGCCAATGTGATGAGGCCGGGATGAGGAGAGAGGCCGACACAGCAAGTCCTTTGTGGCTGTAGGGGCCTCTGTCGGAGCGAGAAGAGATAAAATTGGACAGCTTGCCCCTGAGGAATGCAAATGGGACAGTTCTTGGGCCCAAGCCAGTGATTCCACCGAGCCTTTTAACAGGTTCCATCATAAAATCAGCTCTTCGTGGACACGCAGAGCTTCGTCAGCTGATCTGCAGTACAGACGATGACGGGTCAAGACACGGCGTTCGCCTTCTCACACTCCCAGGCTTTGACATTTTCTGGTTTGTCATAAAGCCTAAATGTACCTTGAATAATGAGTCGGTGCTGAAGTATTTTATGGCCTTACCTAGAATTCATATAAATGCATAAAAAAATGGGGAAAGGGAGGAACATGACAAACCCGTTGAAAAGAAATGAGACTTGTTTTGTCATTAACCCATAATGAGCCAGTGCTGCTTTTGTGACGGTTCCCAAATGATTTTTTTCTTCTATATTTAACCTTTCTGAAGTGATTCATCACCATTCATTGCAATATTATCTTTTGTGGGGTGGAAAACTTGTATTTTCCTTTATTTCATTTACACATCATGTAGATGTTCATAAAAGTTCAGCATAAAGTTGAAGGTTACATCAAAAACAGAGAAAACTGAAGAAAATGTGACTTTTTTTCAGTAAAATCTATCATTAACTGAACAGAAACAAAGTGTGTCCATCCACTGTCATTGATTCAACTCCATGGGTTTTACTGGTGAATCAATGTTGTAGAAGATGACGGTGTTTCCACGGTAACTACGGAGCCTCTGAACGCCCAGATGGGTCATATCTGATGACAAACTGTATTTTACACTGATTATTTCCATGTATTGATAGGATTAGTGGATCAACAGGTATTAAACCGTTTAGATCAGTAGATGATTGTGGATGTTTGGCTCTTTACGGGTTAAGGTAGATCTCACAGCATGGCCAGATTAGAAATTTTGAGGAAAATTATCTTACACTATGGGCTTGTAAGTTACAATAGCCTATACAATACTAAATATCTAAAAAAAAATAATTAACCCAGACATAGGATCTATATGTAGTCGTCCTCACTGCGTCAGTAAATTAACTGTCATTAAAAGTGTTGAGCTGGAAGTTGGAAATTCAATCGCTGTCCATATTCAACGTGTCCTTGGCAAGACACTGGACTTCAAGATGGTCCCAGTGACTGTTTGGTGAGTGAATATGTTTACAAATGGATGAATGTGGCATATAGAGTGGTCTGAGTGCCATCAAGGTAGAAAAGTGCTATAGAAATGAAAGTCTATGTACAATGTACAGAGTAAAAGTATACAGCATATATTACATGATAATTATCTTGTACATAGTTTTTTTTACTGAAGTGTAAGTACTGATACTTATATAAAAAGGCAGATCAAAACCAAAATACTGATTCAGCTTTTTTATTCCAGTGAAAGTGTAAAAGTACAGGCTCTGAAATGCACTCAAACTGCAGTTAAACACTGACATCTTCTTCCTGTTTCATCTGGTTATATCATTTCACAATGTTTTCATCGATCAGCAGATGGGCAACAGCGTATACATTCACTGGCCACTATATTAGGTACACCTGATACTGATACTAGGTTCTACCTAATGAAGTGGCCGGCGAGTGTATAAAAGATCCAATATGCAGCTAATTAGGAGTGAATCAGTGCCTTAATATACTGTATCTTGTTAGCTTTTCAGTAATGAAGTAGTTGCAGTAGAAGTTTTACAGTCTGTTGTGGTTTGATCCATCGATAACAATTTTCTTTTGCTTCTATGCTTAAGTGTTTTTAACTCTTGCATGTTTGTGTTTGTGTGCATTTCACTGAGTCAAATGTTCACAATTACATCTCTTTGGTTTATTCATTGACATACTAAGCGACTTCTTGCCATCCCCCCTGGAGAGCTGGTTACATTTGGAGCTGCTTTCATGGAAATAATCGAGTCGACGCCCCGCCGATCGGCTCGTCCCCTGCTGATGCACTTGCACAGTTTGGCTCGCAGCCTGTTCTCCATCTTCTGCAAAATGTTAGTGTATGCTCTTGCTGAAATGTCCTCAAGGTGTTCAACCAGTGAGCTGTATGTTACATGACTTATTGTGATACATGCTCAAAATAGATTGTGCACAAATGTTATGCGATTCCCCAGCACGTATAGAACAGAACAGGCCTTATAGAAGGAAACCCAGCAGGTTATCACATGAGCAGCAGCTGATTTCCTTCCGGTTCTTGCATCTTTCACAGCAGATCAACCCCGAGAAGTTCCCTGGCTCTGTTGAGCGTCGGTCTTTGTCAGCTCTCCAAGACAACTGAATGACTTGTTTATGAATTTACACTCTTTCATGTAGACAACAATGAAGGGTTGAGTCATCGCAGGGAGGGTGGTACAAAAACCAGACCATGAGAAACAGAGACAAGAGCATACAGTGGAGACCAGCCAGCACCACAGTGTCTGAGAAAGACGATCATTTTAGGACTTAAATAAAAACAGAGCTGGTTTCTTGCCTCACAGAGAGCTCTGTGAAGAAATCCTTATTGTGGCAGCACACGTCCACATGAATCCACTGTTTATCCTTGCAGTTCAGAAAGCACACCAACTGTGGTTCTCTTGGTTGGTCTCAAACACGCACATCCATAGCTGGCTATTTCTGCAATGGTATATCTGACTTATGCACTTCCTAAACTCACCAGTATACAGGGGTATTCCCTACAACTCCCAAACAAATGATGTTACAGTTCATTGTATAGATTTATCTCATATTCAATGTCATCTTGAACCTATTTTTTTTTTTTAGTGAATTTATTGCTCCTTTGCTTCTTTTCTTTCTGCAAATGAGGCCCCTGCATTCAAATATTCAGAGATTAACCCTTTGCATGCTACTCTACAGCTGTTCTCTTGTGTATTCACGGGTTTTGTTGTTTTAGTTACATATCAGCCAACACAGTGGACGCCTACACTGTAAAAAAAATAACCATAGAGTTAACACAAAAAAGTTGTAAAATTGCAACAATAAAAAAAAAAAAAAAAAAAAAAAAAAAACTGTGACAATACAATGCAAAGTAGTTTATTTGATTTTTGTGTTAATCAAAATATAGCTGTAGTTTTTACAGGAAAACTGTTAACAAAACCAGATTTGTATGTAGAAAGTATGTATTTCTACTGTTTTGAGAAAATAAAACTGTAAATTGAAAAACAATGTGGTGTTGTTCAAATTGTTTTGTCCCCATTAGTTAAACTGTGTGAGTAGGATAACATTATGAAAGGCTAACATTATCTTATAATAGCATCATATTGAATATTTACATTCATGCAGCTGCTTGTGTGCCCAGTAACACCAACAAACTGCTCCTGATCAAGTGATGATAATTTTATAATAGTGAGCATATACATATACATACATATCTTTATTTACAGTGCACATTAATGTACACATTTATACATTCCATTTCATTATTAACATGTAAATATGCCGGAGTTAGTGCTAATTGTGCTAATTTTCATCTGCAGTCCCCATTTAATAAATAAATAACAGTGATCCGTGCAATACAAAGCAATATATACTACTTTTACAGGGCCTCCAGTCTATAGAATAAGGTACCATCTTACATTAAACACACTAAAAGCTTATATTCATTCAAAAAAAAAAACAAAAAACAAACACTCAGGCAGGAACTACTCAAGGAAATACAGGAATACAGATGACGGTTTTGACTCTCGCAATTCAAGTGCTGTAAAGATATAATTTTAAATGTTTTATGGTGTATGTTGAGATGAAATGTTCAGTTTGCTGATGATAATTAATTGTAAACCTGTTTTTATTTGTAATTGTATTTGTATTTTAATGGACCCCAGGAAGAATAGCAACCACTTTGGTGGAAGCTAATGGGGATCCGTATAAACAATAAAGCGACAGATTTTCGGGTAAACTAAATAGAGTGTCTTACATGTCTCTGTTTTTAAATCGGGGTGTTTTTTTTCTGGACTACTTAAAAAAAAAAAAAAAAAAAAGGCAAAAATTGAGAATATACCCACTTCACTTCTCCAGCGCTCACAACATCAGACCACGTGTAACCACACCAGCCCAGGACCTCCACATCCGGCATCTTCACCTCCAAGATCATCCGAGACCAACCTGCAACAAACGGTTTGCATAACCAAAGAATTTCTGCACAAACTAAATCCCTCAAGGAAAAAAAAAAAAAAAATACTGACTAAGGTTCTCATAATTTGTGCATGAAAGGGTTAAATAAAGACCGAGTAACTGAATTAGTCATTTTGAGCACAATGCTGCCTACGCTAGGTACTTACAGTAGCTCCAGCAGATGAAGAACACATTAGTTGCAGTCCATCAGCTCTTGTGGTACTATCTTGGTTCGTGGAAAAGTGAGTGTACACCTTCAGACTCTATTTTCCTTGGCAGCTTGTTTAATGTGTGCAAAGGGAGGTGTACTGTTCCGAACTTGGCCGCTGGTATTAGCCTTTACTTTCCTAGAAAAAGTAGGGTAACAACACAACTCAGCCGCATTGTGAATAGGACTGAACATGACGGAGACAAAGAAATTCCAGTAGACTTGAGGAACTTTACATTATTCACATTTAGAAACTAAGCAACGCTGCAAGAAAGGCAACGTGGTTAAAAAACAGAGTAATGATGACGTTAAAAGAATACGACCCCAAATCCAAAAAGGCTGGGATGCTGTTTAAATTGTGAGAGAATGCAGCGATGTGCAGATCTCATAAACCCATAGACTGTTTTATCCGCAACAGAACATTGAAGAGATATCAAGTTGACTGTGTTTACTGTGTATCGTCCCCTCTTCTTTTGACAACAGTCCATAAACATCTGGGAACTGAGGAGAAAAGTTAATGGAGTTTTGGAAGACGACTGTTGAGGACTCCAGCTGCTCGGTGGTGTTCTGTTTTTTGCTTGTTTTTTTTGTGTTGCTGTTTTCTCTACCCTGCAGGTGTGTGTGTGTGTGTGTGTGGGGGGGGGGGCTTACATGCAACACCTCCACTATCGCTTCCCCACATGATTCCGTTGTGTACACGTCTTTGCTTCTTGTCACTGAACTCCAGTCCACTGTTTTTAGGTTGTTTCTGTGTCCTTTCCGCCACCCTCCGAAGGGGAGGCAAGGGGTATTGTTTTTGGTTCAGTATTTTTGTTTGTTTGTTAACACTCTAGCAGCAAAACTCTTTGTTGAATTCATACCACATTGGGTTTATAGATGGACAGTGATGCAGAATAGATGTCATTAAATTTTGGGAAAAGGAGGTCAAAGTTAAAACTTTTTATGAATTTTTAAAATATTTTTTTTACTCCCATTTACAATGGGCAACATTTCACATCTATAAAGACATCAATTTAGTTTCAATTTACTTCAAACTTTGCACATATAGAGGCAATTGATGTGCTGACATCAGCACATGCATAGACATGATGACATCGGCTGGATCGATGCCAAAATAAGCTACGATACATGCGAGGGGCGGGGTTTGATGTGCCTGGAACCATATGTTTTGCTTGTTTTTGGTTTTTTTAGCCATAAATATTCCATTGAACTCTGCCTACAGCCTCTGCTTTCAGTGTCCATCTTAAATTACAACATGCTCAACAGTTCTGTGCTATCTTTGTCATATCTTTGCTTCATGACATGTTACATGTTTCCGGTGGTGAAAGGTCTGGAATGCAGATAGGCTTTGAAGCCATGCTGCTGTAAAAGATGATGTTTGGACATTGTCTTATTGAAATATGTAAGAACTTCTTTGAAAAAGGTGTTGTCTGGTGATGCTTTAAAACTTGTATATGCCATCCAGCATTGACGGTGCCTTTCCAGATTTCCATTCTATAGGCCCTAATGCACCCCCATACCATCACAGACGCAGGCTTTTGAAATGAGCACCGATAGCCTTAATGGATATTCTTCCTTTATTCCAAGAAAAGACAGCGGTGTTTCTGTATCACTTGTGAATGGCTCACAAACTATGTTCATTGACTTTGATTTTCTGAAAGTGTTCCTGAGCCCGTGCAGTGATTTCCAATACAGACCCATGTCTGGTTTTAATGCAGAGCCTCTTGAAGGCTCCAAGGTCACAGGTATCTGATATTGACAAGGCTGAAACTCAGTATGGGATGTCTGTGATCTTGTGTGGCCTTGTCCTTTGCACACAGAGATTTTTCCACATTCTCAGAGTCTTTTGATTGTTGTGTAACACAAATGATGAGATATTCAAAGTCTTCACAATTTTCCTTTGAAGAACGTTATTGTGCAACTGTTACACAATTCTTCGACCTGTTTCGTTTTTCTTTTTGCAGACTAGTGAACTTCTGTCCACTTTTATTTCCCAGAGACTCTGCCTTTATTGTACTCTCTTTTTATATCCAATCATTTACTGACCTGTTGACAATTTACCTGTTTCATTGTGAAATGTTCCTTCCATTGTTTATTTTTAGTTCCAAAATGTTGTTGCCCTCTTCCAAGAAATATGGATTTATGAAATTTGAGATTTGTTAAAGAGATTCTGTTTTTTACTTTTCATTCAGCATCTGTTTGGAGTTAGGGTTGTAAAATATAAACAGAAAACTGGTGAAATAACTCTAAAAAAGAACAAAATGACTTTCTGATCATGTGGTTTGATGGTAAATAGTGTAAAATGCAGCTGCAGAAGTGTTTCATTGTTTTGGACGTGTCATTTGTCAAACCCTGTCACTAAAACTAAATCAGCCCTTTCAACATTGCACATTTTCCTGTAAAGTCTAAGTATTACTGATACTGATGTGTTGTTTTCCTGTATTATTATGGCACAGAATGTGCTTTTGGAACCATGCAAGCAAAATGGCAGCCTCTGAGGAAAAATGTATTTAGGGATCATGCCAGTAATCTGGCCTTGATAAAACACTTGAAATAATTTCCCCTCAGCGCTGAGTCTATTTTTCATCGTATTAGTCATAGTTTTACTTTCACTGCCACTGCACAAGCAACAATTAGCCTTCACTGTTTTGCCGTATTTTGACCGCAGTTGTGGTTAAACTTCTCTGTCTCTGTCTTTAAAAAAAAAAATGCATACAAAGTGTACCAACTTTAATTACACCCAGAGGGTATAAAAGGTCACAAAAGGTGAAGAATGTAGCGAGGGAACTGAGCATGCTCACCACTGTGTCATTGGCCTCAGTGACATTAAAGATGACATTTTGACCAGGGCTATTTGGTTATTTAGTCTTTGCCGCTGCTGCCCTTTTGCAGCTATAAACCGATACAGCCCAACTCTGAATCCCTCAAAGGAGCAGCCATGCCACCCATAGTCAGTCTAATTGAATGTGAAGGACCACCACTCTAGTATTTATCTCTGAATGACCCGTGTATTCTTCTCTCGTCTTGCCACAAAGGCTAATATCCTCTGGTGTGAAGCTCTTTTTTTCATCCCCTGACTGATTGTTGTTGGACTAATCTTTAGTTCATTTCCGACTACAGCTAACCACAAGCAGAGCGTCCGCGGGTCAAGTGGTCAGTCGCAAAGCCAAACTTTTCACAGTTCCCTCTTTGAAGTCTTTGGTGGCTACTAACTAACAAAGACGACAGTATCCATGGCCACCAGCGGTGAAAGAGGGAGAATGTGACGAGCTGCCACAGATAAAATCTGCGGTTCATTTCAAGGTCAGCAGACTTTTCACACTTCCCCGACTTCACCAGGCGAGAAGCGCATTCCGAACCACCTTTTGAAAACCGTGTTATGATTCATACTGGAGAGTTTGGCCGCTGAAGCAGACTCCAGCACAATGTGGGACCCCTCTCTCGTTCCTCTTGTGTGACTGCAGATATTAGAGTTGACAATTGATGTGTTACAATTCAGGGAAAGCTCTGTGGAGTTCTTTTGTTTTCCACTGCTGGTTTTCTTGGAGGATTTCCAGTAAGTTCAGATGAAGGATCTCATGTCGCCTTTCATTTCATGCATTTGGTGACTAGTTGAGGGAGACATTGTGCAAAAGATACAATTAATCATAAGTTCAAGCTATGGGATAGTGTTTCTCAAACAACCATAATCTGAAAATACAGTATATATATATATAGTGTATGTACATCCATTTTATAATCAGAATAGAAGAAGACTGATCCATTTTTGAAATGTAGAAAAGACATAAGATAAAAACAACATAACAGATATAAAAAGATCAAAACACAAAAGATCCAACAAGGCAAAGACCATGTCAAAGAAACAAGGTTAAATATATCTATATAGATATATATGGCAATTTATGATGTTTTTTTTAAACTGTACTATTAATGTTAAGATGCAAAAGTTTGGGAACCACTATGATGATATAACATTATAAAACATTATTTCAAAGTTCTTTCTTTGTCTAACTTTTGTTTCTTCAGCTTGTCATATATGGACACTGTTTCCCACCTAATGCATACAGGCACAATATTAATTCATATTAATATACTTATTCTTATATTACTTGATATAGTTAGTATTAATTATAATGATTAATTTTCAATCACTGTACTCATTCTTATTTACCTTTTATGATTTTTTCAGTTTTTAAATTGTGTCTTTTTTCTCAATGCAAGTAAAAACAGCTATATGAAATACACGTAATGGCAACTCATCCCATTTCCTTTAATTTGTTGTTTCATTTGACAGTAACAACAGGAGAAAAAAAAAAAAACAGTGTAACTTAATTGCATTTTCATCTGTTGTACCGAGCCTAGTGTTAAAATGCAGCTAAAATCTACAAAAAAAGACTTCAAATTAATTAATAATTCAATTAATAAAAAAAATACAGTATAATGTATCTAACATCAATCCATACAGCACTGTTTCCCATAAAAGTGGAATACAATATTTTTACCTCTTCACATGTAATGATTGTGATAATGTGATTTATTTTTGATAGATAAAGTGCAAAAATTACCCCGAAGATATTAACAGTTAAAAGTACTCAGGGGCCACATACAGCTCATTGTGATCACAAGTAAAATAATAATAGCATAATAACCTATAAATAATGACATCTCCAAATTTTCTCTTGGTTTAATGTAAAAAAAACTAAAATTATGTTATGAAAATATTTACATTCACAAACTATACTTTCACAATAAAATGTGAATAATCTGAACAAACATAAACAACCTGAAATGTCTTAAGTTGTATTAATAAGGTGACCCAAAATATTATAATTGAAATGGCACTTTTCTTGAGAAATATCAAGTCGTACATAATTATTCATATTTTCATAATGTAATTTAACTTTTTTCATTGTATAAACAAAAAAAAAAGCGGGGGGGGCTGGATTATTAGTTCTAAGTTTGCTCAAGATCACATTGGTGTGTGTGTGTGTGGCCTTTGAACTAAAATGACTTTGAAATCTCTGATCTAGATAATTGATTGGTTGTTTAGATTGAAAGGCCCCTAGTGGCAGAAATGACATGTTGTGCATTTAACTCCCAAGCCTGTATGATAACAATGCACGATAATAGAGAGCATTTGTGTCCCTGTTCATTAAAAATCCCCCACAGTCAGAGTTGAGTGGGTTGGATTCACAGCTGTATGCAGCGCTCTGTGTCGTGTCTCTGAACTGGACTCACATGGAGGCTGTGGGAATGAACTCAAACAATCCTCCCTAAAGGGAATACGAGTGAGAAATACAAATCTAAAGAAAGCCTTTGTGGTCACAGGGCTTGTGGGTACAGTGGGGTCTGAGGACTTCTCTCTCATGCCCTCAGACCTTCACATAACTCGCGTCAGACGTTCCCTGACCCCCCCCA
>JAPQRP010000029.1:32314853-32326224 GCA_037367295.1 Apogon hyalosoma | reverse complement strand
TATATATACACACACATACACACACACACACACATACATAAATACATAAAAGCCGCATCAACAAACAAACTAACTTTACAGTTGTATTATGGTTGCATAAGCTGGAACAGGCAAAGGGTCCCTTGATACAGTGTGCAGATGTTTTATTTCTATGTCTTTGTGTAATTTTTTTTTTAGCTTTTTTCTCTACACTGAGACAGATTTTACCAGCCAACCATTTCATTTGCATTAGAGCAACATCAATGGACCACATGTGCAGATAGATTTATATTAGTGATCTCTGCACTACTTCACAGTGTAACATCACAGACAGATGGCGTTTGAAACAGGTTATACAAAAAAAAAAAAACACACACTCATTCAGAACTTTGTTTTGCTCTTGGGTGAAATGGGGAACTTACTGCAGTACTTTGCATAGTCAGTGTATAACAGACCATATGTTTTATCACCTCTTCGTAATGCATGAATTTGTTCCTTCAGAGCTCTTTGACATACATCTGCTCATACAGGGGAGGTCTCTTTGATACATTTTACATTACGCAGTTTATTTCCCCATCTAGAAATCACGGCTTGAGCGGTTGCTGTATAAACACTTTGAAGCCAACATATACCTTATGTGACTGTGAAACATGTGGTCCTATTCTGCGGCTTTATTTTCTACAAATGGCTGGTTGATGTTAGATCCCCTGCTAGCTGCCATTTGGTACACCACAAGGGTGCAGAAAGATAAATCTCTGAGAAAATGTGGTTTTGTCTGATCTGGTGGCGAGGCAAACATGCTCCATAACCACAACAAGAAGGTATAGCGCATTCTGATTCAAATACATGTGCACTTCATATGTATTACAACAATACTACAAATAGGGTGATTAAGGAAAGGAGACCACTGCAGTCTATCACAAACTGCTATCGGCAGGTGTCAGACTTCTTTTTGGGCAGTGGTTTAAAGAAACGACGCCAGGGCACATTTACTTTCAAGGCAAATACAAGACTAATTTATTTTATTTTATTCAAAAAACATGTCTGGAAAGTTGTTTTTCCTTGGTTTCTTTGAGGGTGAAGTTGGGAAAATACCGTTTTCTTTTCTATTTTTATTGTTTTTCCATTTTATGAGAACAAACAGGCAGACCGAGGAACAACCAACAAGCTCATCATTGTAGAATAAAATGAAATACTTGGTTAACTAACCAGGTTTACAATACAGTATTATGTCTGTGGGTTCTTTATATCTGAGATTGTCAAAATCACGTGATAAATGTCTTTCTGATTCATGATATTGATTCGTGTTTTTAAAAGCTGGTGGTTTTTCCACTCATTTATGATCCATTCAAGTCCAGTCTGTTAATGTTAGTACAACTAGAAATGAAACAACAATAACATTTCATTTGGTTCTCAGAATGAAATAAACACAAGACAGAAAATTAGTTCATCTACATAAAATGTAGACTTTTTCTAGTATTCTTCTGTAAATGTTTTGGTGGCATTTCTTAAAGAATACGTTGATTATTGTCATGGGCATATCTGCTTAGCAATTTCTATTATTATTATTATTATTATTTCTTTTTTAAATAGTATTTCTTTGTTGTTACGGTGTTATGGTACTATACAACTGCAAACACTCTATATGCTCCTTTACTACAACTTGTCTCTTTAGTAAGACACCAGGTAGGGTTCAATAGGAGCTACATTCATTTATTACCCCGCCCCCAAAGGGAAGGCAAGGGGTTGGTTGTTACCACTCTAGCAGTAAAACTATTGGTTGAATTCATGCCAAATTGGGTTTCTAGATTGCCAGTGACCCAGAATAGATCTGATTACATTTTGGGAAAAGTCGGTCAACGTTTCAATTTTTTTTATGAATTTTTAAAATAGTTTTTCCCCATTCTCTTATAATGAGTGAAATTTCAAATGTCTGTAACAGCAAAACTGTTGGTTGAATTCATACCAAATTGGGTTTCTAGATTGCCAGTGACCCAGAATAGATATCATTAGATTTTGGGAAATGTAGGTCAAAGTTTACATTTTTTATGAATTTTTAAATTCCTTTTTCTTCCCCCATTTACTTATAATGGGCAAAATTTCAAAGTGTCAACAAAAACATCAATTTTGTTTCAGTTTACTTCAAACTTGGCACGTATATAGAGGCAGCCGATATGCTGACATCAACACATCCATAGACATGATGACATCAGCTGGATCGATGCCAAAATAAGCTACAATACGTGCAGGGGGCGGGGCTTGTTGTGCCCGGAACCAGTTGTTTAACGTTAGTCTCCTTTGATCAAGACTTGTAACTTTACTTATCAACTTCATCTACTTCCTCTGCTCTTTCTCATCACATGTAAAGGCGTAGAATGAAAACTGGATGAGTTTTATGGCATCACTGACAGACTGAATACAGAGAAATGAGCAGATTTGGAGCCAGAAACAGGAAGTAACGCCACAACGTAACAACCAGATTAAAAATAGGGATATACCACTTTCAGAGGTTTATTTCTAAAACCTATGCTCTCTTTGCTCTGTGTTCAATGTCAGAACTTTCTTGTTTTTTGTTTTTTTTTTCTCTCAGTGTTTGCACATCAATATTAGTCAGGATCAGCTCTTTCCACATTAAACAGACAGCAGACAAGTCTTATCAGTCACAGTGTTATCTGATGAAGGGGGCCCCTGGGTCATCTCTGTCCTGGTGATAGTGGCAGGAGAGGTTTATGGGAGGTGAGGGAGGAAAAACGAGAAAGGTTTGGAAGGTTCTGCTCCATTAAGAGCTGCGGCAGGAGGTATAACTCTTATGGTGGAGACTGGCTCCATTGCTTGTCTTTAAAGCGTCTCATCTTTGATCACGAGGTAGAACGTGAAGAATGTTTTAACACACACAAAGAACACAGGTCGGTGAGTCGGAAGAGAACGCAGGGATCGATAACTCTGTCATGAATAGACAGATTCCATACTAGTACGTGGAAATCCGAAGGAGCATCCCTGGTTCCCAAAACAAAAGAGGAATCAAGACAAAGGATAGTTTATTCTAAATCTTGGCTTTTCAGCTACTTTGTTTTCTCTTCCATGCTTGGCTGGAAGTCCAGAACGCTTTTTTAACATCAGTCTTCTCTAAACGCTCTCTCAGATTCCTAGGTGTAACTAAATCACCCCAGAAGGTCATGCGCATCTATCAACCTGAAGATATATGTCCTGTTTATTGCCCATAAAGATCATTAGCAAAGATCCGTTCCCTTGTGCAAACATCCACACCAATTCAATTCTCCACGCTCGGAGAGCCGGGCCGGATTCACAGCGGAGACAGACACCACACGCACATCGGGAGTCATAAACGCTGTGCTCTTTGTTCTCTATTCAAAGAGTTCCTGACACTTGTTCACTTCCTTTTTCCTTTCCAGTCATTCCCTGCACAGTTCTTGTCTGCGTGTGTCTGGTTCTGTTATTCTGAAATAATAGCTTCAGATACAACAGGCCTGAACTCCCTTCAGGCTGCGCACATGCCCAGTGAAAAGACACTATTGTTTTAAAAATAATGGATGTCTTTGTCAAAGTAGATTCTGTTGGAAGGGGGGAAAAAAATGCATTTAAAATCACAATATTGTTTTTATCCATAATAGCTTTTTCGTGGTTGCGTGTTTGCATAAGACATTATTTAGGCTAATCTTTACGAGGACTTAATGTTCAGCTAGAGCAGCGTGTGACTTTATATTAAATATGGATGGATTTGCTGCATATGCAAAAAAAAAAAAAAAAAAAAGTTTCTCTTTTAATTTGCACATTTCCCCCACAGCTGCATATAAAAACAGGCACTGCAGAACATTACGCCGGTATCCACAGTTTTACACCAGAGACCTCCACTCTACTGATCATTTCCCATATATCAAGGTCTTCCTGTTGCAGATACACTGAATGTGAAAGATGTTTCTCTTGTAAAGGCTTATCTGTTCCTGGAAGGCATGGAGGAAAGTGCAGCAGAAGTTACTCTATCTGACAAAGTGAACGAAGAACACTTTTTAACGAGATAAGCTCCGCACTTAAATGAGACGTCTGTGTAGAATGCAGCCCTGGATGTGATTAAACTTGATGGATTTCATTAAAAAGTAATGAGAGTGCTCTGTGTTTGCTCCTTGCCTCTGCCATTAATAGGCTTATGAGCTGCCTGAAATATAATGTATGCTTCAGGATGATGAGTGAAGCTGAAAAACATCAGCTGACTAGAGGTTTGTAGTTACGCTGCAAAAAAAAGGAGTGTCTAAAAAAAAAAAAAAAAGATAAAAACACTAAATCTGAGGGAAAAAGTATTCAAAACAAGTGAAATATCGATCCATGCAGCAAGATAATATCACTTCACATCTGGAAATAAGCATGTCTACGGATGTATGAACACTTAAAATTAACTCTTAAAACAGAAGAAATGATCTAACACTTCAAAATCTAAGTTTTTGGGGTTTTGTTTTATCTTCACTGTAACAAATTTCCTGTAGAATTTATAGTAAATGCCAGGCAATAAAGTGCTGTAAAATTGTTTGCTAATTACTGTAAAAATAATTACAGTATATTACTGGATACTTTTTACATGTTTTTGCTGTATATAAATTACAGCAATGTATTATTGTTTTATATCAGAAACAACCATTAACTGTATTTTAGTTTTTTTTAGTTTTGACTGCTCCAGTTCGACTGCAGCCGTGCTAATGGAGCTAACGGCGCTAACGAAGCTAACAGAGCCTGGACTATTGGAGGCATTTCTGAACAGGGCTAAGGCACGCAGCTAGCGTTAGCTTAACTTAACCAGTTTTTCGCTAGCTAACATTTGCAAAAACGGTACATTCTGAGTCCCACACCCAGCATGTTCCGCATGAAACACGACTAAGGTAAATAAAATAATACGATCACTCACACAAATAAAGAAACACGATTCTTACTAAAATGCTAATGCTGGTTTTGACATGTCAACTTTACACGTCGGGTTAAAATAGATGTCTACTCAGTCAAAATATATCTGCACGAAGTTACTACTTGAGTCACATTTTAATTTTGTGGACTAATAATGTTTGCCTTAGACTTTATTGACCCTAACTCTAACCCTAACCCCCGTGTCCGCCTTCATGTCCTCTTTGGTGCCTCCTAATATTAACAGTGTGTAATTGTCATTTCTTTCTTTTACAGTCAGGACCAAGTGAAAACACAACCATCCTGTAATTTTACAATGTGATACTGTGAACAAATGCTTGATGTTACCGTAAATATTTTTTACCCTTAATGCATTGCAATATACAGTTACACCTTGTAAATTGTTAGAACAAGAGGCTACTGTCATTTTTTTACTGTAGAAATTATTTGTTACAGTGTTGGTAAGAACCAGATAATTTGCAGTGTACACTGGCTGACAGCCAAGGGCTCTTCTTTATGTTTCACATCCATTTCCAGACTAAACAGGTCTATTTTGCAGATACAATAACAGACAGTGTATAGCAGAGATGCATTATTGTGGAATGTACAGTGCTTGTGTACATGCATGTTAAGAAATACTGTACACACACACGCAGGCAGTTGCTGTAGTGGATGGTAGACCGCAGGGTGTAGGCAGACAGCCAGTCAGTCAAAATGAGGCCCAAAGTAACCACTCTGAAATGAACGCTTTAGAGGACAGCCAAACCACGACATCAAACACACAGACACACACACACACACACGGGGTGAGAGCGAAGAGACGCTGCATCGAAACAGTTGTTAGTATTGTTTTGTGCGGAATAAGGCCTTCGAGAAAACTTTTGGAAAGGTGGCAGTTTCTATCTGACCGCTCCACTTTCCTGTTTATCGGGAAAGTCTTTGAGGAAAAGTGTTTTGAGAGAGACAGGGTGGAGAAAACAATGTGGCCTGCACTGAAAACAAAACTCCAGGTCAACAAAGAAATGAGATCAGCCTCCTTTGAACCGGGGTTGTTACTGGATTCTTTTATCTTTTCAGTCTCAAGATAGCAAACAGTCGGGTGAAATCATACTTTGCGGGAGAGGGAGATTCTTGTTGCACTCTGAAGGGACAGAAACGCTAACAAATGTCCACTAAGTATCCTTATAGATGGATAGGCTGATAGCGTCCAGGTAGAGGGATCCAAAAAGTCATTTGAATACTAAAATATTTCCATTTCACATACCACAGCTGTGAGAACACTGCTTTTATCTCCAAAAACGAACAAGTTTTTTACTACCTTTCCATGATGACATAACCTATTTGGATTATACTGGTTTCCAGCACTTGCAAATCCTGTGATGAATGCAGTGCAATATGTTAAATAGTCCACCAGGGCCGTTTTTTTTAAAATATGTTGGTGTGTTGAGACATTTCTTTCCATGAGACATTTATCATCTGACATTTTCCACCAACTCTGTCCATCGGGATTGTTTTCTGTAAATAGAAACTGTCACCAGTTCACAGTGGCTTCTCCGAAGGACTTGAAATACGACCACACTGAAAGACATAAACACAGCTTGGCAACTTCACCTGCACAGAAGCAATTATCTGTGCCAGCAAGGGTACAAGTGCACCAGGAAACGGTTTTTCAGGCCTGAGCAGCAATATTCATCAGCAGACTGCCAAGAATTACACTGAATCATTGTTCAGAAAGCCATGGGTTTGCTATAGCGACGCATTTAATTTATAAATAAAAGCTAATCAGCCATAATTTACTGAGGAAAAAAATATAGAATTAAATTGTAGTTAATAACATAAAAAAATATATTTGGTAAATACCTCAAAAGCTGTCATTTTATCAGAAATTCAGCCATGTTTTCTTCAGGAAATAAAAAACCCATATCAATGTATAAATGTTAAAAGTAGATTATTATTTCATGATTTACATTATTGCATGCCTCCCCTCTTTCTTTTCTTTCTTTTTGTTTTTCTTTGTTTTGTTTTGTTCCGGGCTTAGTGATAGTTTGTGTATGTGGGTAGGGAGGGAGGGAATTGGGTTGGTTAAACTAAGAAAAACGATTCAAGACACTGTATCTAAAATGCACCATATATTGTTTTTTCTTACTTGAATAAAAAAAAAAGTAGATTGTTAGCATTTTGCAGCATCATTGTCAGGTTTAATTTTTTTATTTTTTATTTTTTCAAAAAAGTAATCAAAACATTAACACTACTGTGTAAAATAAAGGTGTGCAAGATTTACAATAAGGGGAGACGGGTGGATTATGTAGCAGAAATGGAAAATACTATTCACTATTTTTTTTTTCTTAGTGTATAATCATGTGAAAAAAAGAAGTGTTGGGTCGTCATTTCCTTAGAATAAGTTGTTTGTATCTATAGAGGAATTAGATCTACCATGTTAGTACCTCAGAAAGGACCTCCTCCTCTTTTATCTGATATAATAATAATAATAATAATAATATCCAGTGTAAAGGTGCATTTCTGCCATTTAGTATGTTTGTAAAGCTTATACTGTTCTTCCTTCTGCTTTAATAAGTGTACATGATTGTATTTAATGCAATATCTCCCATCTGCAGTGCAAAAAGTACTGCCTTAACCATTAAAAATAAAGATTTCCTAATATTTCAGAGAACCATTCGTTGCTTAACAGAGGATTTATTGCGTAAACACTGTCTTCCTGTGGTGCAGTTCTGCTGAAAAAGAAACACACACACCTGCAGTGACTAAAGTCAACAGTAACAATAACAATAACACTTCAGGTGAGTGATCTAGAAGTGTTGAAAACAGATTATGTTGTTGAACGTATTAAATTAAACTTGTAGAGGTGTATATTGTATTAAACTGGCAGCACTTGCATGACAGACCCCAGAAGTTTATCTATATCGTTTGTATTTATCCGGCCTGTATTTGAGGACCAGTTTTTATTTGTTCAAGTTGACTTCACTTCCCTAATATTAGAGACCTGGCCTTTAACTGACTCCTGGGTTTTATGTGAGGAAATACAATATCTTTTTAACCTAAAAGCCCAGGATGGGAAAACAAACGCAGGCTTTAATGAACACATTGGTGATTTTCATGGCCGTCATAAAAGAGTGTGAGATGAGAGGTAAATATCCCAAACTGAACCTTTAATACATCTTTTTGCACATTAACATTTTAACAGGTTATCTAATAATCTGTTACCTGTTTCATTTCTAAAGGAACCTTCCATCACTGTTTCTATTTCAACTTAACCCATAAAGACCCAAACATCCACCGCCGACCAAAAGCATCTACTGATCTAAACTGTCTAATACCTGTTGATCTATTAATCCAATCAAAACATGTAAATAACGGGTGTAAAATACAGTTTTTCATCTTTTCATGGTCATCAGATATGAGCCATTTGGATGTTCAGTGGCTCTGTAGTTGCCATGGAAACATCGTTATCTTCTACAACATTGAGTCACCAGTAAAACCCATGGAGTTGGATCAATGACAGTGGATGGCCACACTGGGTTTATGTTCAGTTAATGATAGATTTGTGGAAAATGTCACTTTTTCTTCAGTTTTCTCTATTTCTGATATACAACATTAACATTGATTCAACAGTAAAACCCATGGAGTTTGATGTTTGACAGTGGATGGAGACTTTTGTTTTGTGCTCAGTTAATGATAGATTTTGCTCCGAAAAAAAAAAGTCACTTTTTCTTCAGTTTTCTTTGTTTTTGATATATAACCTTTGATTTTACTCTGAGCTTTTATGAGCATCTACATGGTGGGTGCATTAAATATAAGAAAATACATGATTTAAACTTAAAAATTTAAAAATATAGAGGATAATACTGTAATAAATAGTGATAAATCACTTAAGAAAGGTTAAATACAGAGAAAAATTCATTTGGGGTCTGCCATAAAAGTAGCACTGGGTCTAAAGCTGAAGCTGGTTTAAAAAATAAAAACCACAAATAAATACAGTGTTTCTCTCTGAGCACTTTGACACACTTCTTTAGGGAGAATAATGCTTCTGTGAAAGCTTTCATGCTGTTCCAGAAGTTTCTGAATTCCCGCTGTCTGCCGTCTCTGAACTGTCAGGTCAGTGGGCAGGAAAGGTGGCTCGGGTTGGAGCCAGAGCCAGAGCCAGGCCAGAGGCCAGAGCATTATGAAACACACAAACACACAGCTGTGTGTGGACAGCCTCCCACTGTTCTTGCCGATCCACCACAACAGACCGCTAATCCCTCTTAGATCTGTGCATAAGGGCTAGACAGTGCCCATCCAGTGGCGCTGCCGCATCTGGTGGAACCAAACAGCGGAATAATCTTGGCTTACGCCTGCAGGAGAATGGAGCAGGGGGCCCATGAAGCTGCAGTCCTGGGGGCCCCCTCTGGATCCCCTGCCGCCTGTCCACTCTGAGGACAAGCCAGAGCACATGTCGTTTTAGTTTTTCAGTTTTTTAGGCAAGAAGTCAGAGTTGTCATGGAGTAAAAGTAGTAAAAGCAGCTGATGCCTTTGTTGAACTCAGTCCAACTACACTGAGTCTATGTTTGCACTGTATACAAGTTATATTTATTATTAGTTGAGAAGTTAAACCCACAAACTAGAAATTCAGCAAAAACTAAGAGTCATACAGAAAAAGGGTTTTAAACCCAATAAATACTTAACTAGATTTGGCGTAAGTGGATTTGCATTGTCTTGCATTGTCTCTGACCTAAAGGTTCCAATAAAAGCTGAGTCTGACCCATAAAGACCCAGTGCTACATTTATGGCAGTTCCCAGATGAATTTTCCTCTATATTTACCCTTTATTAAGTGGTTTATCAACAATTACTCTAATATTATCCTTCGTATTTTGTATTCTTAAGGGAAAATCAGGTATTTTTCTATATTTCATTTATTTATCATGTAAATGTTCATAAAAGTTCAAATGAAAGATGAGGATTTTTATATCAAAAACAGACAAAACGGAAGAAAAAGCAACATTTTCAGTTAAACATATCATTAACTGAGCATAATCCAAGTGTCTCCATCCACTGTCATACATCAAACTCCATGGGTTTTACTGTTGAATCAATGTTGTAGAAGATGACAGTGTTTCCATGGTAACTATGGAGCCTCTGAATGTCCAAATGGGTCATATCTGATGACCATGAGAAGATGAAAAACTGCATTTTACACTAATTATTTACATGTACTGATAAGATTAGTGGATCAACAATGATTTAATTCACAATATCAGTAAATGATTTTGGACGCCAGTGGATGTTTGGCTTTTTATGGGTTAATATAACTTAATCAACATGTGCTATGCGCCTGTTGTGTTTTAGACAAAATAATCTTCATGTGCACTGGTGATTAGATGGATTTAATCCATTCACTATGACCTATAAACTGTTTCCAAGCCATTGGGAGATTTCACTCATTTGATTTTATTTTTTGATTTTTAAAGAACTACTTCCTTTGTGGTGTTTGTTTTAAACTTATGGCTTTGATATGTGATCCTTTACTGATTTTCCCTGAACACATAACGTCAGAAAGTCTGTCTGTCATTAAAAAAAAAAACATGATGAATCGATGATCCATGAGGGATCAAAACTCGAAAATCACAGTGAAGCTCAGTCTGCCAGTGAGAGAAGCAGCACGTGATCACAACGATATTTAATTACTCAGATTCCAAATGGAGGTCATCCCAATCTTCTTGATTATATTTACACTAAAAGCTTCATTCACTCTGACCTGATTCTGGCTCATATTCTGTGACAAAAGCCAACACGTAAATTTCCCTTGAGGGTATAAAGAAAATCTAAGGAACGTGCCATAAAACTACTGTTTAAGCATACAGCTGAGGTGGATGTTATTGAAAAGGATACATTACAAGTTTGACCTCAGGTCAGTCAGCGCTCGTTCTTTCGCCGAGGACGAGCTAAGAGCCGAGCAGTGGGTGAAAACAGATGCCTGCATGTTTTTCTGCCTGCACTTGAGCACCACATCATTTACCCTGCATCCCCTTTCTTGAACACACCCACTACTAAAACATGAACTGTCCTCTTCGCTTACTACGGGAATGTTACTCAACTGTGCAGGCCTCTCTGCTGCAGGAGATCATTACATGTGCATGCTGACATACACAGTGTCAGAGCTACTATGATTTACATAACAACCAGACTTAGGCCAAGCTGTGTTCGAAGGAAAACCCAGCAAAAAAAAAAAAACAAATAGGGTGTTTATGCATGAGGGCAACCAGCTTTTACAAAATGGGTCAAACACAATCAATCAGAGGCTGCACTGTTGAGTTCAAAGTGCACAATATCAGTGTTATTGCTGGTCAATCAAGCAGAGTATTGGATTAGAAATGACATTAGAGATGATGCAAGTGCAATAATAGTATTGCATATACACTGCGTTCCAAATTATTATGCAAATGATGTTTTTGTTTGATTTTCCAAAATACTTGATGCAAATGATGA
>JAPQRP010000029.1:32298437-32314753 GCA_037367295.1 Apogon hyalosoma | reverse complement strand
TCAAATTCAAACTGTATGAACTATTAGGGTCCAAATACACAAATAAATGAACCAAAGACTAATACAAGTGGGTTTAGCCAAATATGAGCCCTTTAATATAAAGCAGAGGTCTCAAACATGCGGCCGGGGGCCAAATCTGACCCACCAAAGGGTCCAGTCTGGCCCGTGGGATAAATTTGTGAAATGCAAAAAGAAAATATTAATCATTTTAGTTCAGGTTCCACATTCAGACCAATTTAATCTCAAGTGGGTCGGATCAGCAAAATACTATCAGAATAACCTATAAATACAACTTCAATTTTTTCTCTTTATAAATGTAAACACTTCATGTTATTTTACATGTGAATAACCTGAACATTTAAAGTGCAAGTTTACCAATATTCTGCCTGTTATTAAATGTTTTGTATATTTGTTGATCCACTGTGATCTGTAAGTTGTAATTTACATGTGTGAATGATAAACTGAGACATAATTTTGTTAAAATTGCGCTTAGTTTTCATAAGAAATTTCAGTTTGTTCATGTTATTCACCTTGTTATAAAGGATAGCTGGTAAATGTAAACATTTTCATCGCATAATTGTACTTTTTTCACTCTTAAACATAGAGGAAAATTTGGAGTTGACATTATATTTATATTATTATGTTGCTATTTGACCGGTCCAGCCTACTTCAGATCATATTTGGCTTAATGTGGCCCCTGAACTAAAATGAGTTTGACACCCTTGATATGAAGCGTTTTATTTTTAGTCAAAGTTCTGTTTTGGAAAAAAAAAAAGTAATATAATAAACTTTAAATACCATAGATAAAAAAAGAAAATGGACTAATAAGCTTCTCAGCTGCCAAACCCAGAGGGATTTCATATCATCTCTTTAACTCTTATCTGTATAAAACAAATATCATGCTTTTCCAGATGATAGCGCTCAGAAGCCTCGCCGACTTGACTGAAGTCTTTTGCCGTATGACAGCGATCCTGCCTCTCAAATTTTTCCGACTTTTACATTCGCTAAGAGTCTAATCGTGGCAGGTTTTATACAGTAAAGTGTTGTATAATCACCGCTTCAGTCTCAGGCACACAGAAAGAAACGACCTGTTTGTAGCATTAGTTGCTCATTCGGTTCAGATTCCACAGTTTATTAAGGAAAAAGCAGAGGACTCTAAAAGCCTCTTTTACCATATGACATCTAATACTTATGGTATTTCCTTTGGTCATAGACAGCCTACGCAAAAAAAAAAAAAAAAAAGTCCCACATTCTAATATATCATTAGACAACCTTTAGCTTTAATTATAGCAAACATTTGACATTTCAAAAAGCTGATGCAATGTCACAATATTCATTTCTATGAATTCTTGGCCAGGGTCTTGTATTGGTGATGGGGTAGTGGGACAGATGTGTAAAGTCTGTGGTTCTCAATGTGGTTCAGGTCTGCGCTCTGTGGTGGCCAATCCATGTGTGAAAACGGTGTCTCATTTTTCCATGAGCCACATTTTTACAATTAGCGCCTGATGAATCCTGTTATGTATTGACATCTTGGGATATGACTGTCTCATTAGCAAAGACCTGTTCAGACCTGGTTTTTCAGTACATTCAGGTTCAGATAACCTCATTTTATGGACACACAACATTTGCTGACCAACTGAACCATCCCAGATCATAACACTGCTCCCACAGGCTACTGTAGGCGCTCTATAGGCATGATGGGTAATCACTTCGTCCTCCTCTCTTTTCACCCTAATGCACCCATCCCTCTGGAACAGGGTCAGTCTGGACTCGTCAGACCACATGAACGTTTTCTACTGAAACACAGTCCAATCTTGATGCTTCCTAGAAAACAAGAGTTATTTTTGCATTTTTACTTCATTCCACTCTTTCCTGTTTTGTCATATCTGCTGCTGTTTTGTCCCATTATGCTCCTCCTCACCTCATAACCATTACTGTATTGCACTACTGATACTATTGTAAGTAGTTTTATATTCACACTTATTACCCCGGGAGGTAAGGGATATTGTTTTTGCTTCATTTTTGTTTGTTTCTTTCTTTCTTTCTTTGTTGTTAACACTTTAGCAGCAAAACTATTGGTTGAATTCATACCAAATTTGGGTTTATAGATCACCAGTGACCCAGCATAGATGTGATTACATTTTGGGAACAGTAGATCAAAGTTCGAATTTTTTATTAATTTTTTTAATCTTTTTTTTTTTCCCTCCATTTATTTATAATGGGCAAAATTTCAAATGTCTATAAAAACATACATTTTGTTTCAATTTACTTCAAACTTGGCACACATATAGAGGCAATTGATACGCTGACATCACCACACACATAGACATGATGGCATCAGCCGGATCGATGCCAAAATAAAGCTACAACACATGCAAGGGGTGGGGTTTATTATGTCTGGCACCACTTCTTTATTCTTATTGTATTTTACCTCTTTTGGAAAAAAACAAAACAAAACACTTTTTAATAAGATGAGAGAGTTTTACAGCAATCTTCTCTATGTCCTTTTCATCTAGTGAATCCACAATAAAAAAAAAAAAAACTTCTTTCAATCTTAAATGTATTAAACTTGTTGATTTTTTACAGTTTGATTTTGACCAAGCATACAGTGATATTCTTCCTCAAAGATGAAGGTTCTCCACTGTCCTTCTTGGTTTTTATAATGCATTGGGTAGTTTTAAACATAGTTTTAGTAGTTTCAGCAGCTCCTTAGTTGTTTTCTTTGTTTGACACAGGCCAATAATTTGACCCTCCTTAAACAAAATGACATCTTTTCCACAACTACAGGAAATATCCTCTGACATGGTTGTCCTCACTGCATCAGTTAGGGTCAAAGAACTTGTTGCAACAGAAACATATTAATCACTGCAGTAATTATTTATAAGAAGGATCTGAACTATTTGATTCGTTAAATCCAGGAGGGGACTTTTTTTTTTTTTTTTTTTTAGGCTGTGTTTTTACATTGTGATGCCATTTGCTTTTTGCACTTTATTTACATTTCGTCTCAAGCTTCTGGAATGAAACAGTGAAAATGAGCAGTACTCATATTATTCTTAACCAGAGTTCATGTATAAAAAATGAAAAAGTTGCATCAATTTGTTGCAAACAGGGCTTATTTGACCAAACTTTGCAGACACATATAACTATGAACACTCCTGAAAAAGTTTGACACAATTTCTCCAGTGACTACACGATAGGCGGGAAAAGAATTCAGCTGAGTCTGAATCAGATGTACTGAAGATGTTTGCAAACCCAGGTGGTTTAAATGTCTATTATTATTATCTTTTTTTCTTTTTTTTTTTTTACTTTATTTATAAATTTTAGCAGTTTACGTATCACACAGTAAGACAAAAATACATAAAATGAAGTAACATAAAAAAAAAAACTATGACAAGGTTTATACAAAGTACTTAGAGTCCAAAGATGAACATGAACACAAATACATGTAACCCATAAGGACACAGTGTGACATTTGTGGCAGTTCCCAAATGATTTTTTTTCCTCTATATTTAACCTTTCTTAAGTGATTTATCACCATTTATTGTAATATTATCCTCTTCAGTTTGAGTTTTTTCAGTGTAAATCATGTATTTTCCTATATTTAATTCACTGATCATGTAGATATTCATTAAAGCTCAGAGTAAATTCAATGGTTATTTTATCAAAAACAAATAAAGCTGTAGAAATTGTGATTTTTTTTCAGTAAAATCTATCATGAACTGAACATAAACCAAGTATGTGCATCCACTGTCATTGATCCAACTCCATGGGTTTTACTAGTGAATCAAGGTTATGGAAGATGACGGTGTTTCCATGGTAACTATGGAGCTTCTGAACATCCAAATGGGTCATATCTGATGACCATGAAAAAATGATAAACTGCATTTTACACCAATTATTTACATGTATAAGTGGATCAACAGGGATTAAACAGTTTCGGTCGATTTTGGTAAGATGGTGGATGTTTGGATCGTCATGGGTTAAAAACAAAAAAACACGAAAAAACGCAAAACTTCGTCACACAAAGTAAAATACAGACAATGAAGCTATTCGTGTCATAGTTAAATGTCCACCAAAACATGCCAATCACAAAAGAGTAGGTGCTTATTTGGGGTCTATCTTTGTATTCATTCTGGCAAAAATTGAGTGGATTTCGACAACCCGTTTTAATTCCTGCTTAATTTGTTATGTTTTATAGCTAGTTACGTCACGACATTTGCACGTATAAGGTCAAGACTTCCAACGAACATTTCTCCGAGTACGACATAATTGTTTGTCAGCAGCAGCGGTTGTGGCAAAAACTGAAAATATGTCCAAACTTCGAGCTGATTACCTAAAATGTTCAGTTGTTGGTTGTATTTATGAACACAAGTGGGGTGGGGCGTGAAGTGGCTCATTTGCATTTAAAGGGCCAGCGCTCAAAACCACCTTTTTGGTGTCATCACTCAGAACTAGAGTTGAAGATGGACCTGTGGAGTTGAATTAATGAAGAATTCAGACCCAAGCAGAGCATTTACAGTTTATGTAGACTGCAGGGAAATGTTTTAAAATGCATATTACATTTAAAAAAGCAAAGTATCACCGCTTTAAGTGCGCATGAGTACCATCTATATATTGAGCATCAAAAACCCTGAAGCCTTGGGCATTGTCAAAAGTGGTGTGCCAGTGTTAAATGTCTATTATTTTAAAAAATGCAACGCTTTGCTTTAGTTGTGGCTTTGAGCGGAACGGCATACAGTACGTTAAAATCCACTTAAAATGTATACATTACACTCAAGAAATATGTCTTTAGTACGTTTCACGCTTTTTCACACATTTTCCCCTGGCCCTCAACACTCATAAAGATAATATATTGAAATGCAGTCGAAATAGCTGTGAATGTGAATTTAAAAGAAGTGATCCTGATCATGGGTTCCTCGACACCTACTATATTAATATAGCTGGACATTTTCGAACAGATAAAATCCTGCACATTCATGATGGATTCACTCCAACCAGTCGCCTCCAAGGGAGAGAACCACTGACTAATATTATCACATGCTGGAGCTTCATACACAGCTCTATATTTGGGACAGAACTGATGGAGGGCATATGGACTGAAATGTTAAAAATGGCCACTGTGAAGAACTAAAGCCATACTCGAAATGAACGTATCTTTATAGATTCAGAGGAACTGACTGATAATCTGTGGCACAAGAGGCCGTCACGACCTCTGTGTCTGTTGTTCATGGCAGCTTTGACATTAAGAAGAGTGTAATTATTGGCAATTTGTGGTAGTGAGAGGTATTTGGTGTTTAATTCAGTGTTAGGATTACATGACATGTTTCCAACACGTCACCAAAACCACAAATTCAGCTCACTGGTACCAAATAATGGAATTTAGTCAGTGTGTTCAGGGTCTAGTAGCCGACTTCTGTTGGACAGATTATGTAAAAACACTGAATAATGTAATAACGCAGCAAAATGTAACAGCATTTTTACATCGTTGTGTCACAAGGCTCACATTTTGTGATCATCTGTTGCAATAAGGACTCAAAAGGAGGTTCAAGGAATATTAATTTATTACTCCATTCTAGCAGTACAACAATTACACTTTTATGCTTTTCAATTTTCTTATCTGTTTTTAACTTGATTGTACTGAACAGATGTAGCTACATATATGTTGTATGTTTTTGGCAATGACAGTATCTACTCTCTCCTACCATTATATTACATTATATTATATTATATTGTATGATATTATATTACATTACATTACATTACATTATATTATATATTTTGGTGATTTACCCTTTAGTACCCTTTTATTATGCAAATGTAATAAAAACAGATATTGTCATTTGTATATGCTCACTCTACATATTACATTTACAACTAACCTACATGAAAGTAAATAAAATTAATCTAAATGTTCAATTAGACTGGCTTAGACTGGCTCTTGTCCATCCCAACATGTAATAATTTATGACAAGCTCATAAAAAGCTCCTATTAAAGTTGAGGGTTATTCTATCAAAAACAGAACAGGGAGGAAAAAGTGATTTTTTTTCAGTAAAATCTATCATTAACTGAACATAAACCAAGTGCCTCCATCCACTGTCATTGATCCAACTCCATGGGTTTTACTGGTGAATCAATGTTGTAGACGATGGGGGTGTTTCCACGGTAACTACAGAACCTCTGAATATTCAAATGGGTCATATCTGATGACCATGAAAAGATGAATAACTGTATTTTACACCAATTATTTACACATATTGATAGGATTAGTGGATTAACAGGTATTTAAATTTTTTTATATCAATAAATGATTTTGGACGCCAGTGGATGTTTGGCTCTTTATGGGTTAAGTGAATATGTATTATATTTGATCAAATTATTCCATAATGCAGGCTTTTTTCATACAGTTTATATCTGAAACGCTCCCTGTGCCATTTGGGTCATCAGACACTTTAACTAACAGCAGGTGTTTATTACACTACTTACCATAATAGCTTAAATAGCAAAAACGACGACTGTGTGGCCACTTTTGGTAATGTGCAGCTGCTTAAAGTTTCATTCCTCAGCAAATCTGCATGAGCATCACTTTTTGCTGCAGTTAGTGTTATGTCGTTCTGTGTGGGGAAAATAAGGCAGAGATGATGGCTCTCCGCACCCATCTGCCAGCTCGGAAAAAAGGGAGATACCTACTGGGTCATTACACACACTTGAAAATGAATAAAGCACCTATAATGTCCACTTTGCACTAGATGGCAGTGTAATCAAGTTACAGTGGAGTCAGTTTGCACAAATGTGTATTACTGGGTTATTATCCTCTGAATGTTACTGTTTACTTCACATTATTTAGTACAGTAAGATCATAACAGGGGATTTAATGTCAATATAAGGCTGTAAATGACTCGACAAACAACACTACAGTGGTTTTAATCACTTTGGACTATTACCCCTGCTTTTATTATTGCATTTATTTATCAGTTACACTACCACTACCCTCATTTATTTATTTATTTATTTATTCAGGTATTTTATTCTCAATCGTTTTTACATGTATATCTTAATTATTTTACTGTTTGTGGGTGCTGGATTGTTTTATTTGTCGTAATTAGTCATTAATTCAATTCTATTTTAATCTTTAATAATTTGTTCATTGCTTAGTTGTTCTTATCAAACATTTGTCACATCAGTACATCTCACAAATGTTATTATGAAGATAAGGTTAGAAAATATCTAAAAAAAAAAAAAAACAGCTTAAAGAATATATAATCTGTTGCACATTGGTGCACATTTTGCACATTTTTTGAAGACTTATCTGAGAGATATTTTCAATGTAAAGCAATAGATGATGAAGTGTTGAGGTTATGGCAAAGACAAAAAAAAAAAAGGAGTATATTGTTAAAAGTAATGAGATTGTGATTTCAGCAGCTGTAGGAGTATGACCTTACATGTTCACTTTGATGTTTTTTCAAAATTCACCTCTATGATAAAGGTTAAAATTTGAGGAGTAAATGCGTGTTAGTCATTAAAAGGCTCAGTCCTGCTGCACTGAGTTATATTTAGCTCTATGACATTTTACTTTGGTCAGTTTATTTGCTTTTTTATGACTTTCTTCACTAGTTTAACCTCATAAAACCCCACGGTGGATGTTTCAATTGAGTATTCACACTAAACACTACAGTACTTGCAGTGGAATATCTATATAGACTTTATCTGTGCCTAAATAAACCATTAATATGTAAACATACATATGTCTAACTAAATAACAAAAAGAGAGATGAGCTCTTAGTGCCCCCTTCTGGAGAGATTCTCTCTCTGCTTGTCCTATTTCTGCTTAACTCACCTCTCATAGTGAAAAATTCAGCTCCAAAACAAGCTGTTTTCTTCTCCTGCTTTACTGGCCTGTTTGTTTTTTGACAATTTATCACCTGTAAATATGAAAAAACATGCAAAAATGTATTTTTTCTACGTAGTGTACTGTAGCTATCTGGTTATTTTCTTTGTTTATGCGATAATACAGGTTAAGGATTGGTTTAATATCAAGTGTAGCGAAAAAACCATAATGTCACAACTTGAAATTCTGGATTGTTTGACGGCCACTCCACCTCTAACATTTCCAGAAATACAACCACACCGAGCAGCAGCGAAACCTTTATTTTTTTTTAACCATTCGGGTTTCATTCTGACAGCCAGCAAGGGTTAGAAGAACACTTTTCAGGCTGGAAACCACAAAGCGGGATGAAAACTATTTGGGGTACCACTTATTAGAAGTGAATTTGTAGGAGTCAAAGGGGCCTCGAGTGAGAGGTCCAGACAGGCCTGGTGTACTTGTACAGTTTTACATAAGAAATCCACAGGGGCAGAAAAAGAGTGATTTTAAATACAACCGGCCTGATGGAGCTGACTGTAGTGTTTCTGTATCATGTCTGAAAGGAGTAGCACCACTCTCCCAAGAACCTTTGGCCCTCGTAACTCATGATCCATATGCCATGTGGGTGTGGGATCGAGAGTTTACAGCTTCGGGCCTGAGTAAATACTGCAAGCCATTCCAGGCATTGCTATGAGTGGTGGAGGAAGGAAGGAAATGTCTGTAATCAGGGTAACTTCACTGTTTCCCATCGCTGAGTCAGGAAGTCGACCAGTTGCAGGGAGATGACAGTAGATGAATAGAAAGAGCAGATCAGACAGATACGAAAAGGAGAGGTCTTAGGTAAGTGCTTAGTTTCCAGCTCTGCAACTCATTCCAGACACACATCATCACGTAGTTTTGTGTGATTATTATTATTATTTGGATTTCGTTTCTGGTTTTTAATTATTTATTTTTACATCAAATGAATAATCCTGCTTAACAAAAACAGATTTCTGTTGTTCTGGAAGGAAGTATGCTTAAGTATTAGTACAGTAATAAGTCAACAGGTACCAGTAAACCCACTGATATGTCCACTAGGGAAAGTCCCTGCTTTACTAAAAGAAAATGAAGATGTGATTCAGTCACAGTTAATGCTAGCAAGGAAAGCCATAATGGTCAAATGGGTTGGAGAAGACCCCCCTTCCATTCCTATGTGGAAATCCCTGATCTCAGAAGTTGTGATAGTGGTAAAACTAGAACACTATATCAATAAAAGGACTCATATTTTACTGCAGAAATGGAGGAAGCCACTGGATCTCTTGGGAGTGCAGTATAATTTGGACTTAAATACATAACATGATGGATATCTGTCACTTTTTGTTTTGCTTTCTCTGCTTGTCTTCCTTTTCATTTTGATGTAAAGAAATAACATTCTTGATTCACATATGTGTTTTATTTTACTGTACAATATGAGCTATGGTGCAAACATTATGTACTACCTCAGTGTGCTAGTGATATTGCACAAGCATATATTACATAAACAAGTATTGTAGCATCATTGTAATTAAAATTTTTACTGACTGTTTTTTTTTTTTTTATGTTTGTTTGTTTATTGTTTGGAAAGCTGTCATAAAACTTGAATAAATACAAGTTTAAAAAAAAAAACAGATTTCTACTATAGTACAGTATTGTGCAGGAGTCTTTGGCCACCTTTAGCTATGCTATTTTTACACAGTTATAATGCGCATAATATCTATTTCTCAAATGCAACAAAAAAAAATAAAGAGAAATATCATGCACAGGAATAAAAAATCACGCACAAAAAACATAAACTACTAGGCTTCTACAGGAAACTGACTATTTAGTGTGATTGCTGTGCTTATGATAAAAAGGAGCCCAAACAACAAGGAACATTGGACATGACATGTAGTTTTGTGTGATTATTAAGGTTGATTTGACCATGTGCCACCTTCAGTGTTTAGGATGTGGTGGAAAAAGTGCTCAGATCTTTTACTAGTGGAAAAGTACTAATAGCACACTATAAAACACTACACTACAGTAATGTAAAGCAAAACATAACATTATCATCAGCAAAACCCAACATTATCATCAGCAAAACATAACTTCACTGTGCTTTATATGATGCTTTTGTGGTCATGTTACAGCTGATTTAATATGTATGTTGTATTTTAACTCCAGCACTACTTTTGTGGCAGTTCCCAAATGCAATTTTCTCTCTATTTCCCTTTTTTTTTTTCTTTTTTTTTTTTTTTTTACATGATTTATCACCATTTATTTGCTTTTTTCAGTGAAAATCAGGTATTTTCCCATATTTCATTTACTGATCATGCAGACGTTCATTAAAGCTCAGATTAAAGTTGAGGTTTATTATATTAGTAACAAAGAAAACTGAAGAAAAAGAGACTTGTACAGCAAATATATAAATAACTGAACATAAAAACAAGTATCTCCATCCACTGTCATTGATCCAACTCCATTGGATTTACTGGTGAATCAATGTTGTAAAAGATGACGGTGTTTCGATGGTAACTATGGAGCCTCTGAACGTCCAAATGGGTCATATATGATGACCATGAAAAGACGAAAAACTGCATTTTACACCAATTATTTGCATGGATTGATAGGATTAGTGGATCAGAAGTTATTAAACTTTTTAGATCATTAGATTATTTTGGTCACTGGTAGATATTTGGGTCTTTATGGGTTAATAAGGTATGAAAATGTCATTGTTTACACACATCTGTATTATGGTATCATCAAGTTTTCATCTTCAAACTAAAACTCATAGGTTATTTTAACAATCTGACAAAATAACACAGTGTCTTATAATCTGAATGACCATGAAAAGACAACAAACTGTATTTTACACTAATTATTTACATGTATTGATAGGATTAATGGATCAACAGGTATTAAACAGTTTAGATCAGTAGATGCTTTTGTTCGGTGGTGGATGTTTGGGTCTTAATGGGTTAATACTGTACATGTTTATACTTTACATCATATACTATTGGATCCACAGTAGTAGTTTATGTTCCATATCATCATCTGTTTATAGCATTGCTGGCCTGTGAGAAACACATTTGCATTTTCCAGATAATCCACAAGGGTTTTTGAGAGTTTATTTAGTTTAACCCTCAAAGACCTTAAAGAGCTGCCAGCGACCAGAAGCTTCTACTGAAATAAAATGTTTCATAACTTTTCACCCACTAATCCTATCAAAACATGTCAATAATTCTGGTAAAATGGTGTTCCTCGGCTTTCATAGTTTTTCATGGTCGTCAGATATGACCCATTTGGACGTTCAGAGGCTCCGTAGTGAACATGAAAACAGCGTCGTCTTCTGCAGCAGTGATTCATGTATAAAACACCTAGTTTGACAAATGACAGCGGTAAAGCAGCTTGCTTTAAATTCAGTTAATGTATATTTGGCTGAAAAAGTCACTTTTTCCTCCATTTTTTCTTGTTTAAACATAATCACCTGTGTATTTATTCTGAACTTTTATGCACACCTACTGGGTAAGTAAAGATAATGGCTTCTTTTTCACTCACAAATGCAAAATACAGAGGGTGATATCATCGGAAATGGTAATAAACTGCTTGGGATAGGTTAAATGTAGAGCAAATTCATTTAGAAATCCATAAAGTGTTAAGGAGGGGAAGTTTCAGCCCATAAAGGAACATTTCGTCCTTCAATATGATGAATTATCTGTGTTAACTAAGGTTTTTCTCCGAAAATTGTGAAAAATGCCTAAATTAGAAAACGGAGACTATTGCTCTGGAGACCTGTCTTGCTCAACAAAAACTGAAATTGCGACCCATTTGGAATAATTTGGTTTTCCAGACACATTCCTTTTTTATTCCTAACTACGCGCATTAATAATCACCTTTGATCAGCTGCTATGATTATATAGTGAGTCCCAGTTACCTTTTATCCATTTGGAATAAATCACATTGTCGCAATCATGTCATGAGAAGAGTTTTCATTCCAACTTTATGGACAAGTCTATTAATTTTGACTGTTTCTCAGGTCATATACAGTATGGCCTAGAGCTTTAGTGAAAAAGGAGTATTTTTCTACATGTAAATTAAAGGAACATCCAGTATTTAAACAGAAGATTAAAAGATCAGCATGTTAAAAAATATAATTAGAAGAGAGAAAACATAACACAATAGTAGAAAATAATGAAATAATTGTATGAAATCTATTTTAACAATTTGTGTATATGTGTGTATTTGGGCCTCTGTGTGTGTGTGTGTGTGTGTGCGTGTGTGTGTGTGTGTGTGTGTGTGTGTGTGTGTGTGTGTGTGTGTGTGTGTGTGTGTACAAAATAACAACAGAGTGAAAAAATGGAATTTCCCCAAAGAGGAATTAACAAAGGTATTTCTTCTTCTTCAGACGTACAGTCAGAAAACAATCAGAAATTCAGAGTATTTATGGAAAAAAAAAAAGCCATTTCAGACAGTTTTACTCAGAGATACATGGTTTTCAATGGAGAGGAAAGGGAGGGAAAATAATTAAAGCTCTCAGACAAAACCATGGAATTTACCTCTGAGATTCAGTGCAATAAAAAGTTGCATCAAATGAAATTCTCCATTTTTCCTGACCAATACTAGCTGCATTCCAGTTCTGTGTATAGACTGTGTTATACATTTGAAAACAACACTGCACACTTTATATTCCTGGCATTTGCAGAGCAGTTAATGCTTCCCTTGTGGTCTGGACTGTGTTCTCGCAGCCCGCTGATCCGACTGTCAGACTCTCTTCAGGCCATGGTTACAGTGTTATTGTTACCTGTTATTCCAATGAACAAATGTTATTCCTGATCTTTTTGCAGGGACATAAAAAAATGCATGCATACCACATGTTAACAGAGAGTTTATTGTCTGAGAATTCAGAGAAAATTAAGATTAAAGCACATCTACACAATGATTTATATTATTTTCACACATCTGCAGACTTTTCCAGTTGCACAAAATTGACTGTTAATACCCCAAACTGAATAAGAGTAGAGGTTTTCACTTTCCACTCAGGCATGGAAAAGTTCTGTGGTGCCAACCGCTGGCTCTTTGCCTCTGCATAAGTGTGGCGCATTCACAGTAATTTAACATAATGAGTTTTTTTTTTCACACTTCAGGAACTCCACAAATATCTGGTTTTTCTGATGACTTCATCACATCAGTCTGTGATGATGCCAGACGCTAAAACCAGGTTTCTGCTAATGTCATTAGAATTAAAAGCACATACTGTACATGCACCTAATGCAATGTAAAGACTATAGCTCACATCAAGTAACAAGCTTTTCCCTTGAGTCAGCAGAGCTACAGGCTGTGATTGTATTACATAAAGTTCAACAAAGTAGCTTTACAGTCCAGCAGCAGACCCACTAAGGCAGAAATGTGTTTTATCTTGTGATTACATGAAGGAGAAATACATTATAAGACTTAAAAGTGATTGTAATCTGTATGTTCTCTGGCGTAATAAACATGCAACGCTTTGATAATTTAGGTCTAAAATGTTCAGAAATTTCCACCATTTAGCAAAAAAAAAAAAAAGTATAATTTCTGAAGATGTAAATAAAGGTTATTTGTAAATGTTTCCTATTCTAAAAAAGTCTAATTCCAGGGTATGAGCAGATATGGTGTCTTTGTTGCTCACATTTTCCTCAAAACATCATAAATCCTGCTCGTAAACACCTTAAAGCCTCACATGTCCTTCCATCCTAAGGACTAATAGACTGAAAATTGCTTGTTTAATTTTATTTGTGTTTCCTTACTTTTCATAAGTTCATGAAAAATGAATATCCCCCTGGGGATAAATAAAGTTTATCTGTAAATGCATTCATGAAAAACACCAAACTCTGCACATAATCTGGTGCATGTGATACCTGACTGTTTTCTTTACCTGCCTTATTAGACCCCATTGTTTTTCAATGGGGACATTATTGCACCCAATCAAATGCATTACGTTGTAGTAAACCAAAGGCTAGTTTGCTATTTCAGCTTCTAAACATGTTTAATGTGCTTCACTTGTAATCTTGTCATATTTTTTGTCTAGTTCTTCGAGCAGTTGATCTATTGGTTTTACATTAGTTGCTTCAGTTCATTTCTTCAGATGTATTTATTTTTACTAAATTTCTTTTTCTATATTTCTGTCTGTCACTGTTATTAATGTATGTATATGTGTATGTGTGTGTGTATGTGCATATGTATGAATGTGTGTGTGTATGTATGTATGTATGTATGTGCAGTATGTGCGTATGTATGTATGTATGTATGTATGTGTGTGTGTGTATGTATGTATTTATTTCATTGTGATTATGATGGGATTAACCCTGCTGTATTGAAAACAGAGTAAGTCTATGTTGAGTGAATGCAATGATTGAAGGCACATATTTTCTGGGGCTTAAATGAGTAAGATTTTCTTACCTTAAATATCTTTTTTGTTTTTCGGCCTAACTTTCACCCCAGCCCTCCCAGTTTAATAACTCAGAAAAGCTGCCTGTGGTACTTTGAACACTGTATCTCATATTTAACAGTATGTGAGTTCTTGAATTCCTTCCATTTTCTGTTTTGAAGCTGTCATCTACAGAGCACAGCATTATCTCTGGCTCTGATACTGAACAAAAACACCCAGTCCCTGTCTGGCTCCCAGAACAACGCCATGGGTTGCAGCATGCCAGTGAGCAAACAAGAGGTTATTTTTGTCTGTGGTCGACCCCGGGCCGACCCCCTGCCAAGTATACCGCCAAAAGGCTTCAGGAGGAGGCTCATGTTGTGTGTGCAGGACTCTGAGTAATGGCCACTCGAGGGTTAATTAGACTTATGGGAAAGTCACGGTTGTTGAAATCAAGGAATGTTAGAGGGGAAGTGTGAAGGAGTTTCCTTTTTTTTTACGTACTATCCAGATTGTGGTGTCACCGTTATAACCCAGACACGCAGAGAAACGGAAAAGTTTTTTTTTTTTTTTTCCTCTCATGTCCAGCTGCTTGTTCTGGCTATATTATCAGCTATTTTTAGCAGCATAGTCGGCCCCTGCTTTATGGCGCTGAGTTAATGGCTGGATGATGTGTCGTTTGTTTTTCATGGCAACATTTTCTATTCCCTTCTCTTTTTTTTTAACATTTCCTTGTTTTTGCTCTTCAGCTCTGTACATATTTAACTCCTTTTCAAAGTGATGCATATGAATTTAGTGACCAAAGAGTGAAGGTTAACCCTTGAATAGAATAGAATAGAATAGAATAGAATAGAATAGAATAGAATGCCTTTATTGTCATTATATACATGTACAATGAAATTAAGAGACAACTCTCTTACAGTGTGTAATGTAAAACAGTTTAAAAGAATAAAACAGAATAAAAAAACAAGCATGTCAACCAACCAACCAAAAAATAATAATAATAATAATAAATAAATGGTAGAGATAAATATTGCACTTTGACCCTGGCTGAACACTGAGGATATATGTTAATTATATATCCTTATTCGAGGTATTGTAACTATATTGTTTCCAGGACTCATATGGCAGTTAAATGCACATTGATCAATAGGAAAAAATTCAAAACGTGCTGATAGAAAAGACCTTGTTCTTTCCATAGACATCTGAGCATGCTCAGTGCACCCCCACCACCAGTGGAATGGGGGGCAAAACACAGAGCAGTGAGTAAGACCCACTCACTATAAAAATAGATGGTTTGGACTTTTTTTTTTTTTGGTTACTCAATTTTCCTTGTTTTTTGTTTTTAATGTTGTCTGCAGGGTTCTGGTGATTTTCCTTCATGTTTTGTTTTTTTTTTTTTTTTACAGAGTTTTGACCTTATGACGTTTTGGACTTCAACCAGATGCCAAAAAGCAGCTGGATTGGTTTAGAAAAAAAAAAAAAAAGAGCTCCAAAACAAAAACTACTGGACCAAAATTGATTTCATTTTGACTGATTTTGATTAGCAATTTATTCCGAACACGCAATGAAATTTAACATATGCAAACAAGTAAAATGTAAATAATAATACAAAAATCAACAGTCAAGAACAGCATAATAGTTTCATTTACATGCCCGAAAAAAATCAAAAATTAAAATATTCGTTGTTGTTCAGTGTGTTCCAGTTCACAGTTCATCTTCAACATCCTAAATCTCTTACTGATGTACATTCTGAGTACCTTATTTCCAGTCCAGTCCAACTTTATTTATAAAGCGCTTTAAAACAACCACAGTGGACCAAAGTGCTGCACAGAAGACTAAAAGCACAATAAAAATTAATAAAAGCATTAAGAAACAATAAAATCAAATAGTTTAGTTAAAACCTGTCAAACTTCAGTTCCTCTTTTTGTCTTTCTCTCTTTCCCTCTTTCTTTCTCCTCCTTTACCCTCTCTCTTTTCTCCCAACTGGTCAAGGCAGTCGTCCATCCTCCAGGAGTCAGGGTCTGCTCCAGGTTTCTGCCTGTTAAAAGGAAGTT
>JAPQRP010000029.1:32257924-32272542 GCA_037367295.1 Apogon hyalosoma | reverse complement strand
TCCTGAAATAGTTCAGATTTTCAAGTTGAGAGAGCAGAATAGGTGAAATGACATCCAATAACTTGTAATGCTAATGCAGGGAATGTAAAGGAATTTTTATGGCACTTTTTATGTCTCTGACGTGTATTGACCTACAGATGACATGTAACCTACTCCGATTTCTGCAGTGTTGCACACGCTTGCAGATAAAAAGATGCCATTTCTTGAGCGGGTTGCACTTTCTGACACGTCTCCACAGGTATGACAGAGGATAGAGGCCTCTGTGGGGAAAATGACTTCTAAGATGCTATCTCAGTGTGATGCTGTCGGTCCTTATTTCTTTCAGGTTGGAATCCAATCAAACCTTACTGAAAAAGGGGAAGGAAGTATCTGATTGTAATGTGTCACTAAGGAAAAAAAAAAGAAAAAGAAAAGATAACTGAAAATGATTTTTAGAAATCCTAAATCCAACAGTTTAATAACAGACATTTTAACTAAGATTCCATGTTGATTACAACGTGCTACAGTCTTTCTGAGCCCTTCAACACAATGATTGTTTAACAGGTGTAATTTTGCAAAAAAAAAAAAAAAAAAAAAAAAAAAAAAAAAAAACACAACCATAGCTCACTGCTTTACATGCAGTTTTCACACTGCATAGTCAAAACAATTTTGCTTGGGACGCTTAAAGAATGAGAAATTGATCCTAATTTTTTTCATTATTCAAGCAAAAAATGTTTTACATTTTGTTACAACCATACTTTTGTTATTTGCGGTGTTAGATCATATTGAGAAAAATGTGTTTTTTTCCCTAATACGTATTGATCGTAAGTTATATTTGGAACACACATCTTTACATTTGGATACTTCTGGGTATGTATTCCTTACGTGTATGACAAAACATTACTGCAAACTACGTCACCCTTCCCACAGTTAAAACAGTGCTCTTGTTTGTTTTTGCATGTCTTTTCTACTTTGCAATAATAAATGAACACTGAAGGCTACGGCTCTTCTTCACAAACCTGTGCAATATATTCCTTTATTCCTTGTGCAATTAATACTCTACAGCTCTGTGTACAATTGTGGAATCAATAATACCTCAACAACTGTGCAATCAGTATACCAATACTTTTTCAACGGTGCAATATCTCATGTAAAATTGCCCTGCTAATTGTACCTTTTTTTTTTTCTTTAACAAGTTTCTTTCCTGATTTCCTTGCAGTGTGTAGCAGTGGACTCAATTCCGTTGTACCTTGTGCATAATGGCAATAAAAATTCTGAATCTGAAGATCAAAAGTTAAAAAAAAAAAAAAAAATCAGTGCTTTTCATTCATACTATCAGTGATTGCTGGTTTGTTTTCTCATTTAAATCATGATATTGCCACAAAAACAATCTAAATGAATGTGACAGATTTTGCAAGGACTGTTTGCTTTCGTAAAATATGTTTTCAATTAGCTGGTCTGGGTAGCTGTACTGTAAGGTATGTGGATTGTGTGAACAGTTTTGCAAAGATAGAGCAGAAGGGAACACTAAAAACTGTAAAAGAATAAATGAGGGCCAATTTTTGAAGCCTTCCCGAACTTCTCATCAGAAAAAAGACTCTGGGGTGTTTTTAAACCACACAATACACTTGTACTTTCATTGTGAAGTTATAGATTGTGGCCTGACCATGTCACACACTGTTAGTCTTCCAGAAAGCCACATGGACCCACAACGCCTAGGGCCAAACTGGCGCCATCAACTTCCTGGGCACAGGCAGGCAGGAGCACACTAGATCTATTTATACCTCTTATTAAAGTGCACTGTTTTCAAATGAGGCTGAAAAGATAAGACAGCAACAGGAAAAACAGCAGCTTTGAAGGTTATCAGCACATTTGGTTCATAGAGGAAAAAATGGAGTGCAAAGTCATGTTTGGGAGTTGCAGAGCAAAACATGAGACTGCCCTTCCTCCACTAATCCATGCCAAAGGGAAACTCTGAAACATGACAATCAGTCAAGTACTGATGGAGCAGTCAGTGTTAAAAATGGTGCGCGGCCCCTTTAAGAAAAAGAAAACAAGCGTGAGTACTTCCTTCCGGTTAGCATTAGCATTTATGCTAGTGTTAAAGCTACAACGAATCAAGGTAGCATTAGCTGTTTCAAACATGAAAAAACGTTCTTCTTAAAGTGTTCATCGGGGTATATTATATTAGTTTTTTTTTACCCTAATGTGTTTTATTAAACCGTTATGGCAGGGAGAAAAAGAAAAGTATCACAGTTAGCATCAGCAGCTGAACAAGCTGTAAATAATGAGGATCAGACAGATTTTGAATTAAAGGTTTCTCCTGCTAAACACAAAACTCACATTAGTGTAAATACAGTAAGAGTTGAGACGGAGCAAAGTCATTATTTCACCAAAACTGACCGGAAGTCCAGACTGGGAGGAGATTTTTTCAATCAGCCTTGCATCAATTTGGCGAAAGCCTTCCTCGGCAAGGTATTGAATGATAATGATGTGTTCACCTCACCTTTTACATCCTGTTAACTCTGTAAAAGTCAGAGAAGATGGTGAATTTGTAAGAAGCTTTGTGCTAGTACAGCAAGTGGCAGAATTCGGATCCTAACAGCATAATGTGAAAAATACTCATTGATGCAATAGAATCCCTAGTCATAAATAGTAATGACTCTAAAAGTATCTCTTATTTAGTAATCCTTGTAAATGTTGAATTTTATACATGATGTGTATAAATTCACATTACTGCTGCTAAATTTTATGATTAATTATATTGATTTTATATGTTTATGGTTGAGCTCATTTCAGCCACTGTATATGCTGTTGAATGGTTTGATTTACAGCAATGCATCATGTTGTATAAGATCATCATATGTTAGTTATGTTGTTGGCCTTTGAAAATGTAGTATCTCTGTTCATGGGCTCAGAAAAACAGCCCTGTTGTTAGCTTTGTGACTGTATTTTCAACATTTGGAGATGCTGTGCATGGCTTACGCCGCGTAAGAAAGATGAAGTGGAGAAAAAGTACAAAAATTCCCCCGAAGAGGAGAAGTACCATAAAGGTCCATAAAAGGGAAATATCCAAGTACCTCAAATTAGTACTTACTGGTACAATAGTTAAATGAAGGTTACGTAATCACATTCCACCATTCAGTACAGTTATTGCAGTTTGACAGCGACTCAAACCGAGCAGTGCCCACAAAGATGATGCTGATGCAAAACAAAACATAACATATGGTTCCTTGAAGTGGGAAAATCTTGATTTGCTTAATTTTGGTTAGGGTTATGCAAAGAACTTAAATACGCCCACCGAGAGATGTACAACATCCCAAAATATTCAGTTTAATTTTAGAGACTACGAAGAAAACATGTCCATATTCACATATGAGAAGCTTGAGCTATTGTATTCTTCATTAAGTAATCTTAATTAACAATACTGGGTTTTCCTACTTATTATAAGACTTGGCTGCAGCAACCAACTAAGTGTAAATTATGTAAAATTCACTTGATTTCTGAACTTTTCACAAATCCAATGATTTCTTTACCATGTTTTATTTTAAGTTTATTGTGCTGCTCTATTGCTCTAGCTATTCCAAAATTTTGCACACAAATCTGGAAGTAATAATGGTTGAAAACAATGTGAAATTATAAATTGTTATTGAAAAATTTTTTTACATTTTTCTTACCTCACTTGTGGGCCAAAATTTTCAACAAATGTAGGAAAGATGCTGGAACCCAGACAACACCTAAGCCGTCTGAAAGCTGGGCGAAACCCTCTTGTAAATTTTCAAAGTTGTTTGCCAACAAAATCTGAAGTAACTGACAATTAATTGGCCTTAGACACTGTTAGTGTTGTATGAAAACATGTGGTAAGCCCATCATGTCCTTTGTCCCCTGCAGGTGTTGGTTCGGAGACAAGCAGATGGTACTGAGCTGCGAGGACGAATCGTGGAAACTGAAGCGTATCTTGGCGGAGAAGACAAAGCCTCTCATTCAGCAGGAGGAAAACGCACAGAGAGGAACACTGCCATGTTTATGAAGCCAGGCACCATCTACGTGTATCCAATCTACGGCATCTACCTCTGTATGAATGTGTCTAGTGAAGGTAAAAGCATTGCACATTCAAGGTGACTTAAGTGTAGAACAAACTGCCACACTCTGAAATCATTATGATAGTTATTTTTGGTTTAATATGCCCTTGTTTTAGTGTTGGTCATTAAGATAAAGTAGTAGTAGAGGAAAAATTTTCTGCTCATGAGTCTATGAAATGTAATGAGGGATCAGTAGGATGACTGCAGGAAATCAGAGGAGCATAGCTGAGAGTATGAGAGTGGACAAAACAAAAATACTGAGCATAAAATGCACAGCTTTGATTGCACACTTAACACTCATCCATATGCATCACATCAACAGCTACAACATGAAAAATGCCAGTATCACACAAAAAACTGGTAAAGTTACTAATGAATGCACATTAGAATCAATAGGCAAGGGGGATTTCTTTATCTTATGCTTCTCCATTGTACATTTTCTCATTATACAATTAAACCTGTCTCATTCTCATGTAATATTTCTAACAAACTGTTAACATTTTTTAACAAGCTAAAGGGGTTGGGACAGAATGTGCAATTTCATAAGGGATGAGGACACGTCCTCAGCATCCTCAGTGTAAATGATACTGATGAAAGGGTGAAAGGACGGAGGTGGAGTGGAGGCTTGCTGACTGGTGCATGTTTTGTGCTCTGTTGCACAGGGGATGGTGCTGCCGTGCTGCTGCGTTCCCTTGAGCCTTTACAGGGTCAGCCTGTCATGAGGAGGCTAAGGGCAGCGAGACGCAGAGAGGGAGCACGACAACTAAAAGACAAAGAACTCTGCAACGGGCCGTCAAAGCTGTGCCAGGCTCTAGATATACCACGTTGTTTTGACCGCAGAGACCTCGACTCAGACCCAGAGGTGTGGATGGAGAACGACCCCGGCATGAGTCCATCAGAGGACCAGGATGTAGTGTCAGCACCACGCATTGGGATCGAGGCCCATGGGGAGTGGGCTAAGAAACTTTTGCGGTTTTATCTCCGCGGGCACCCATGTGTCAGTGTGGTGAATAAAGAAGCAGAAAGAATGACTGTGTCTGGAAATGTAATGAACACTGTTGATGCATCTGATATGCAGGCAAACGCAGGACAGCACAAAGTCAAAAGGACTTCACAGGAATGTTCCTGAAACCATTTCACCATCTGTTTCCTTTGTAGACTTGACTACTTCATCAGAATACAAACTTAAAAGTGTGTCTTGTTTGTTTTAATAAAAGTGCAAATCGATTTATATTTTTTAATGTCCAAGATTTCAACAAGTCAAGATTGCAGAACAACCTCTACAGCATAAATTTTATGTGTAAATATTACACAGATTCCACCTTCACTGTACGGTGCTATTTGTGCAGGCAAAGCATTTTATATTGAAAGGTGATACTATTTATCAGAATTTATTGGTAGTTTTGGCATCTGCGATTAAAACTGATCAGTGTCTATACTGTGGAAAAAAGTATCTTGACATGAAGCCTTCCTCACTCAGCTGAAATCTGTTTCCATCTGTATTTTTTAATAAACAGTCATACTTGGGAATTTCTCTTCTCAGTGATTTCACAGATGTCTGGAACGCACCACTTCCTTCAAAGCAAAAACAGCTTGTCTGATGTTCAGCGTCTTCCCTTTTCATAGTCTTTCCTTCCCCACCTCTGGGATTCCTGGGTGGAGGTAGTTGGAGTTCTGGAATGATCATTACTCAGCGTGATCCTCTGTGGCCAGTACACATGATCTAACACATCTGGGACAGTGAAAAATCAAGTCAAACCCCTACCTATATTTAGAGTGAAAGACATGAGGCGTGTCTGGTATGTACAAAATAATTTAATACTGTAAACATTTGGCTCATAAAGGCAAATATGCACAGATTTATGCAATGACTATGCAGTATGTCACTTCACTTTAAAAGTCTGAGTAACAGCAGGCTATTAGCTGCTCTCAAACTGACACTTTTCCAGTTGGTGAGAGCTGAAACTGTCTGTGCGCCACTACTCCATAGGCGACTGAAAGATTGAAATAATGGGATCCTCATGGTTGGTCACCACAAGGACACTGCGAAACTTGTCAAACAGCGTCTTGAGCTGCGAGCGTCTCATGTTCTCGTTGTACATAATCTCTTCCAGGTGGTGATGTCCCCGGAAATAGTGCAGCAGCCTGGAAACAGTCAACAGAAAAGGCAGAGGGAGAGGCTGAACACTGGAGTTTCACCGCGTCATTAGCTGTTTACATCAACCATGAGACAGGACAATTGCTGCTCTGATGACATCTGTCATTGCTTTGCAGTTTGTGGTGAACACTGATTACTGGAATGCAGATCTTTCAAGGCTGTTTTTTTTTCCAATTAAATTTCCCAATAGTCTGAGAATGAAATTAAAATAACTTTACCATCAAAATCATTTGATAAATTTCCTCTTATTCCCTTAGAGACGCAGCATTAACGGTGATTTACAACATCACGGGCCATTAAATCCTCACTAAAACCCATCTGTTAAACTGTCAGAACAAATCATATGGAGAACAAAACTGAAGAACTGAGAACAATGTGAGTGGTAGTTTAAACACACATTTAACCACATCGTATGCAATTTACGCCGGCAGAGCTCTATTGGTGAAAATTAAAAGCTGTAGTTTGATCACCGTGTGATTATGGGAGCTGTCGTGGATGAACACGTGTCACCAATCAGGCTGAAATCATTTCTTACAGACGATGTAATCAATTTAAGTTTTATTTATACCGTGTAAAGTGACATATGGTATATTCATAGATGGTAAATACATAAATGGTATATTATTCACAGCATGTAATTCATCACCACCAGGAATGTACTTTGTTTCTATTTTTCACACACATTTTGGTTATATAATGTAAATACTGTCGAATGAGTTTATTCCAATTTGGTATAGGCCTATTTTGTTCATTGTTCTGGCTTGAAGTCTAAGGACAGGAGTGAGTATCTAAAACGTTAATATGTTAAGTTATTTGATGATGAGAATGGGGGTGGGATTAAATAAGTTTTTCTTCTTTCCACTCCTTTTCGAGATTAAATGAGTGATTTTGGATTTATTTATTTTTTCCCAACTTGCATGTATTCTGTGAATGCTCGAAATAAACAAATAAATGAATGAACTGTCATGAAAGCAACTCCAGCTAACATTATCTAGTCGGCGTACCACTTGAGTCAACTCGTCTACTGCTGAGTTTGTGAATAACATTACACATTAACTGAGTGGTCTACACTGGCCACATGTTACAGTGAGCTGGAACAACACTGAAATATAACAATAAACTAGTGCTCTTCTGCATTAGTGCATTAGTGCATGCATCAATAAAAAGCCAGCAGCGTGGCTGAGATACTCCCGCTGTTACTGTTTGTAAGTATTACTCTGTGGGATGGAATAGTTTACAACCGGGTGCTTCTATGAAACTGGTCCTAAAAACAGGACATGGGGCTAAAAATTCAAACCAGATGTAGACTAATGTTGTGAAGCAAGTTTGGAAGCACTTTGGGTCTTTTAAAAATAAACACTAAGATAAAAGACACACAATTTTTCAGATAAAACACATTTTTATATTACTTTTATACAAAAATCTGCATGTAACATGGTAAAAAGGACACGAAAATTACGCGCTACTATTTTTTTCGAATATCTTTTTATTCTCCCACAGGTACGTTTTGGGAATCGAACTAATTATGCAAGGCAGAACGTTTAAAAAAAAAATGACCGCTGTTGGAAAATCCCTTGCAATTTATTTGTTTAAATGGGCAGGTCCTGCATGTAACGCCAGTGGACACGATGGGTTAAACACAAAACCTGGAATGAGACTGAGATTCATGAAAACCCACATCTGGATTAGAAAAACCACTAGGATCGACAAATTTAGCACAGTGTCTTTATTTATAGCGGTATATAAGACCATTTACAGCCATGTTTTTAAGATAAAATGCACTACTCTTGTCTTTATTTTATTCTCCCCTCTGGGGTTTAATTGTCTGTATGCTATGTACTATTGTTAGTCCTATGTTTTACACTGTTCTTGTCACACCTGCTTTGCAAAAAAAAGTTCAATAAAAATATGTTTAAAAAAAAAAAAACACCTAGGTAGCTTTTCCTGTACCAATTTTGGTCCTATTTTTAGCTCCAATATTTTATTAAAAATTAATTCATTTTGGGATGGCTCAGAGCAATAGTATAATTTTGTTGCATGTATCTGAAGTCATCATTAGGTACATCCTGGGGGGGTATGTTTACATTTCTCTTTTATTATTGAGTCTAAAAAGCTGGCAAAGTACAAAGGCAAAGTGGTACAACTAAAACTACATTTATTTGGACAAATATAATGATAACAACAAAAATAGTTCATAAGAGTTTAATTTCAGAACTGGTATCTAGTCATTTTCCATGTTTTCTTTTCTGTCTGTTTTAGTCACATGATACACACAGGAGTTAGTACTTGATTGCAAAACCATTGTTTTTGATGACTTTTGATGGTCTAAGAATTTTTTCCACAACTGTATATGGACCTGACTGTATGTATCAGAATGAGGCTGAATTACCTGGCAAACATCCTCAGATCTTCTGGATTTTGTGCAGCAGGTACGTTGAGAATAACCTGCCTCTCGTGTTCAGATAGGCTGGCGAGGAGTGTCTCTGTCATCCTTTTGTTAAGAGGAGAGTCACCACCAGGCAGCAGCTCTGCACTGGAGTTATCCATGCTGGGGCTGGTTAGGGTCATATCATCACTGCTGGCTAAAAAAACACACAAGGCAAAGACAGATGGATGAAGGTGATCTATCCTTGTGTTACACTTTTAAGAGCTGGTAGGAAGAGCGATCTGATGAGATCATACTCGGGGACCCGAAGCTAAGCGCGCTGGGGGTGCTGAGACTGCGTCCTCCGACTCGAGCAGCCAGCGGGAGGTCTTCATCCCTAAGGCCGGGCTCGTCCTCACTCGGCGGAACCAGGAGGCAGACGTAGGTGTGCAGCTGGATCAGCAGGCGTCGCTGCAGCATCCACACCACCATCTGGATTAGCTGAGCCTGATCAGCATGAGAACAGCAGCTCAGAATAAGAATAAACTGAACATATTCATGTATGTGCCAAGACGGGTCAAATGTGTATTAAGTCATGAGCAGGGGCTCATATGTGCTCAAAATAGAGTCAGGAGAAGGAGCCATGGCTCTGATCTTGTTCTCATGAAAAATGAAAGCTGAAGATGCTGGGGCTGATGTCCCTTTACCATTCATTATTTATCCTGACGGCTCTGCTCCAAAACAAGCTGTGTCGTCAGAGAACACCAGATGCTTCTGCTCTTTCAGTACAGTATCTCACTCAACAGTAGCAGCTCTTAAAAAACTAGTAATAAACCATGAAACAAAGATTTCCCTTCTTTTACTTTTGCTTTTAAACACTACAAACTTCTGCATTTAGCTGTTTTATTTATGTGGGAGGACTGTTTCACTTTTCACAGCCATTAATAATCTACTAAAAACTACTCTTGTCATCAACTTTTTGATTTTATATATATAAAATCAAAAAGTTATAAAACATGTCATTATGGAGGAAGTGAAACGTTAAATATTTACATATTTAAAATATGTCCAATTTATGGACTAGGAGAACGTAACTTATAAACATCATGTGACTAAACTGATGGGCACATTAATAAAGATAATATGTTTTTTACAGGAATAAAATGTTTTCCTGTGTAGCATGGGAGAACACATTTGAGGAAACTGTCTTACATTGTAGTTACCAGCTGCTTTTATTTGAGGTTGAAAAACCAAAGTTCAGTTATTGTTGTCCTTAAACCTTGGAACAAACTTGCAAACCACTTCATTTTAGGCCTTACGGTATAAAATCTTTAATTCTTCCACATTTCATTTCTAACTGTTTTTGTTTCAGTTCATTTAATTGTTCTTTATTTTAAGATTTCGTTACTTTATTGAATTGTTTTGTTGTTTTTTTTTAAACATAACTACTGTATATTTCATTGCATTACTTTTACTTTTCTTTACCTTACAGCTGCAATGTAGGTAGTTTTTGGGTGTTACTTAAAAAAAAAAAAACAAACATAATTACCTCTCAGCATATTACAGTTAAATAGGTCTGAGAGAGAACAAAATTTTTATCCAGTCCAAACTGTAAAAAATTCTGTGTTTTTTCCTCTTTGATTTCAGCTCCTCCAGCTTTAATATATTCCAAGTTGAAATAAAAATGAATAAATGAATGCGCTTTGTGTTTGTGTCTGTAGTCTTACCTCCTGTGCAGGAGCTTCCAGGGGGTTTCTGAACTCAGCCAGTGAGACAGGAAGGGAGAATTTGGCGAGCATTGAAGGCAGATCATGACCAGGAAACTGCTGGGCAAACTGTTCAGCCAATGGCGAGTATCTATGCAGGGGGAGATGAAACATGTTACATTATGACACAGAGTTTTTCCATTAACACAGCTGCTCCAAATTAAACAACCTCAGTGCTGTAAAGGAAAATCTGCAAGCTAGTGATATTTGATATTAATAAAAATGTAGCGTTTAACAGTAACCAGTGAAGCCAGTGGGGTTATTCCCATCAGTGACACTCACAGGCAGATGTTGGCATGAGGAGACAGCATGTAGACGTTGTTCTCACACAGTGGGTAGATAATAATGGCTTTGCCCCAATACACTAAATGAGCAGCAATCTGAAAAATCTGAGATAAAGAAAATCAGAATGAAAATGAGACTAATTATGTGAAACAACTTAACAAAATGGTTTGTAGATAAAAGTTACAGTTATGGAAATGTTCAAATGTAGCTCCAAATTTGCTTTGAATGTACCAACATTGTCCACTAGATGGCAGTAGGGTGTCACCAACATAGTAATATTCAGGTAAATAACTTTCACTCATCTAAATACTTCTGAAATGTGTTAAAAAATATATCATAAATATAAGCATATTTACTGCATTTAAACATGACATTTACAATATATAGTCAAGATGGCGGCGCTGTGTATGGCCTGCCGTCTACTTCTGCTCCGTGTTTTCATATTATTGTTATTATTGTCACATTTTGTGTCACCCATACTGATGTACAATCGACAGATGCTCCTAAATATCTGTGATTCTTTTTAAATCCAGGCTAAAAATTTGTTTATTCAAACTGGCTTTTAACATTCAGTAATGCTGTGACACATTACTTATATTTGTTTTTATTAGTGTTATTATATTGTTTAATTATTGATTATTATACACTTTGATTTTATTGGAAAGCACTTTGGTCACTTAAATGTTGTAAAGAGCTCTACAAATAAATACTGATTGACTGATTGAATATTCTGCCCACTGTTTTTAAACCAAAAGTGTTACTTACTCTTCAATAACACGGTGGGTCAAAAATAACAAATTTAGTAAATTAATGTGTCTCCTCTAGCAGTTCAGTGTGAAATACTAAAACTCCTTGTAGTAAAAAGAAGCAGACATGTTTCAACCCTCGTCTCCATCATGTTTTCTTAAACTTGTGTGTATTATCAAAAATTACTTCAATTTCTGTTTCCGTTTTCGATTTCCTTTTGAGCTTTGAGCAGTGTGACTGTAGTCTACCTGAAGTAAGGCCAGGTCAGCATCCTGTGCGAGCTGCTGCAGGTTTTTCACCGCTGAGCAGGTTTTGATGAGGCGAACCATAGCAGGCGAGCAGTCCAGAGGAAGCTGGCTCAGCAGGGCCTTTTCACTCTCCAGCAGCAGCAGGGCATGATAGGGTCTGGAGGATGATGCAACACGGCATTACACTGACTACTTTGATGCATTAAAAATAAAATCCCCCTTTTTCCCCACAGCTGGTTCCTGACTGATGTACTTAAAAAATTCAGCTGACTAAGCTACTCACGCATTCAGTATTAAGACATTCTGGGTAACAGGAGATTGAAGCACAACACAAGTTTGATGTAATTACGCTGAGGTAACAATAGGTGGCACTATGGCCTACAAAGTTTTTCATGATTTCCAAACCTATCTATGAGAAAATGAGTTGAATAAAAGCCAATAACATGACCCCAATCAGCCATTAATGCTATAAATACTCAATATTCACTGAAGCTAGGTAGAAACTGCATCCATTATTCAGGTTTGTACTATTTAGTTTTTAATAAATCAATAATAAACTAATAATTAATTTATAAATAATAATTAATAATGAATAAACTTAGTTTTAATGTTTCATACCTTCACTGGTTTGTGTATAGTAAGGTCAACAGTTTTTCTTTCCGTGCTCAAGTCTACTTTAATAGGCAAAACTGAAGATATTATGTCATATAATAATATTGTTATATTTTTCACTGCAGAGACACATGTAGGAAGTGTTATCACAAGTGTTATTACAAATAAAGCCCTGGAACATTACTTAACATTTATTACACAATTATTTTCCTCAGCCATCTGATAAAAGTAAATATTCTATATCTATGCAATCTTAATTTATTTTTGTTCTTTATAAACCCTCAAGACATTTACATTAAGAATAAAATATACACCTTACATGTTATATATAATTTATTGGTATATCACAAAGAGCATGAAGATAAATTTAGTTGACACAAATGTAGAAATATTTTCTTTACGCCTATCAGACGTGAAAGACGGCTGAGAAAATACATAAATGTTAAGTAAGGGTAGCAAGGCTTTATCTGTAAAGAACACTTGTGATAACACTTCCTACATGGGTTTGTGAGTGAGAACGGTGCCAGTGGGTGGAGCACGAGTGGCTGGTTGTTATCGACCATATTTAGCATCACACTGTGGCTGCCAATTGGCAGAGGTGCATTTAATCCACAGAGTACACTGTGTGATTTACTGTAAAAAGAGAAACATGCACTTTAGATTCCTCAGAAACACAGTGTATACGGGAAGTGAAAGCGTACCTTATCGCCTTTAAACTACACTCTAAGGCCTCTGGGGGGATGTAGTTGCCACCGATTCTGTGTATCTTGTGAGGCAAACAGAAGCTCACCTCCAGCCAGTTGTTGATATGCAGTCGCACCACACCAGTCGTACAAAGGCTGAAAAACATTAGCATCAAAGTGAGCTGTGTAAATAATCTATATCAGAGGTGTCACTCTTACAGCCTGTGAGCCAAAAACGACTCTCCAAAGGGTTCAATCCGGCCCACAGGATGAATTTTATAAGTGCAAATATTACACAGATGACACTGACAGTCAAGGATGTCATTGAGTCTTGACAAGCTGTTTTGATCATAAAGTCAAATGCTATATTTTGAAGATCCAGATGCCTGTTACTAAATATTTTGTGCCTTTGTAGATCCACTGTGATCTGAAAATTGTAATGCATGTGTAAATGATAAGCTGAGGCATAATATTGTTAAAACTGCATTTATTTTTCTGAGGAAATTTCAGGCTGGTCATGGATGTCCAGGTTATTCACATTTTTTTGTGAAGTTTGTATATGTAAGCATTTTCATACTGTAATTTTACTTTTTTGCACTAAAACAGAGAACATTTTTGAGTTATTATTTCTAAGTTATTATGCTATTATTTTACTGGTTAAGCCTAAATTGGGTTGCATGTGGCCCCTGAACTAAAATGTGTAGCATCCATGATCTAGATTCTATTTAGAAAGAGTGTAATATGTGCTTTACTACATACCTGTCATAAGCCTCCTTCAAGTCTCTGGCAAGCTTACATTTAGGCAGAATTTGTCTAAAAGGCGACTGGGGGTTTCCATCTGCTGACAACAGAAAACATAACGAATTGTGTCAAAATACAGTGAATTTAAGGCATGATTTGATGCGGGTTGATGTCAGTTCTGAGACATGAGAACCATGCGCCTCACTCTCAGTCACGGTGGTGATTTCCTCCTGCACAGCGAGCATCAGTTTGGCCTCTCTGGTCAAGTACTGGCAGCGTCGCTCCTCGTGCTGCAGGGCTATAGCGATCCGCCGTGACAGGTTGTGCATGCAGCTGATGACGGAGGGGTCGGCATTGGCCTGTAGAGAGAATTAATGACACAGAGAATTGTTTGAAGAGCTCAGTGATCTCTAAAGAACTACACCTTAAAGGATTACGATGGTCTCTTTAAGTCGTTGTATTCTTACCAGTATAAGCAACAGCAATGAAATATAACATGTAAACACAGTTTCACTGTAGCACAGGAATACATTAAGTCATTAAAGTTGCATAATATTACCCTGCAGTAGTTGTAGTACTAGTGCATTGCTATCATAATGGTGTGAAAGAGGCTATTAAAGGAGTGTTATTTTGCTTTTTTTAATGGAATTATGCATTTTCAAACATTTCCCATTTTTATGCATTTTCAAACTTTTTTTTATCTGACCCTTATTACATTAAACTATCATAGAGGTACTGTTGTTACTTACACAGATTTTTACATATTGGATAGATTTCATTAATCATATGCAGCTTTGTCTGTGTCTATACATGTTCTATTTAGCTCAACAAATTGACCCAAGTGATATTAATGTGCTTTTTGTCTTGTACCGTATTATTATTACTTCTAAATTAGTATTAAATTGTGTTTTGTGGTTTTTTTTATATAATACTGTGAGGAATTTTCACATTT